>PVLA01011821.1:0-49589 GCA_004027455.1 Hydrochoerus hydrochaeris | reverse complement strand
TCTTTCTTTCTTTCTTTCTTTCTTTCTTTCTTTCTTTCTTTCTTTCTTTGTCTGGCACCACATGCTAATATACAGATCCTACATCTGAGCAGCCAGCGGCTGAGCTTTGCAAGTTAAGCAGAAGATCAGGATATACATCTCAGTTTTCCTTATTTTCCCCAGTTGACACATCACGGCCGACGAGAGAGTAGGGATCATTAAGGAGTTTATTCTTGTCTTTATTTTGTCATTTAAAACGCATTTTTCCAATGAGAGTAGTGATGACATAAAAGGTTATGCATTGACTAACTACCAGAACCATCGCTGTTTCTTTTTCCATCCCGTTCGCATCCTTCTCTTGTCCTCACTCATGGTCTAACAGCAAATCCAAGTTGCTTATAGTGGATGTTGGACATAGGGACTCAGTATGTTCTCCATGTTTCTATAGCATAATTGCAATTTAAAATTTAAATTCTCAAATCTCCTCAAATCATGTTTTAAGTTAAAGCCTTGTACTATCAAAAGGGGAAGAATTGAAAGTGTAAAAGGCCTCGTTCATTTTCAGCATGGGCTATGGTTGTTTAAGGATTTTTTTCCTATTGCTTTCTGATATATATATATATATATATATATATATATATATATATATATATTTATCACAGTTAAGTGAACAATCATTTGGAGACAGATACCACTTTATGATGTTGCTTCTCAGGGCATCCTAATTGTGACTCTGCCTTGCTGTGTATGGTTTACAGGAATATATAGATACATTCTTTATGAGGTTGGGTAATGAAGAGAGAGACCCCAGTAAACGTATTTGCTAAGAGTAATGATTAGCTAAGCTTGACAGCGCTCAGATACTGTGGCCTCTATTCCACAATACAAAGCAAGCAGGCCATAGCTCAATTAGGCTCAACCTGCTTCATTTTTAGGCATTATGTTATTCTAAATTAACACTATATTTCATATTCTCTAGGTCCAACTATTAACCGGATTTTGGGTTTAACCTTCAGGGTTTATTATTTAGTAATCCCTGAAGCTCTCAAGTAGGCATTTTTAAATTCATGCATTAGAACAGATTAAAAATTAGCTAGAGAGGCATGTTAAACAGCCCACTCCCTTTCCTTTGCTAATTGTGCTAGAGTGAAAAAAAATGCAAGTAGCTCAGATCTGGATGGTGCCAGTGAACCTGCCACCTAGCAGGTCATTGCTGCTTGTCATCCTGGGTGGAGGGTTATTTAAATTAGGAAATAATTTTAAAATCTCTGTAGAATGTCACAGTGCTACATTCAAGCATAGCGACTAGAATTTTTTTTAACTTTTGAAACTTTTCCTTCACAGGAATGCATTTTGAATGTAAACTGGAAAGAAATGTGAAACACCACAGATAAAAGTGACAAGATATACAAATGTTTTCAAACTCCTGACTAATTAAGCCCTAGAAAGCACACTTTTATGTTTTGTTGCCTCATCTGTAACCTTGCTTGTTAATCAGAAATAGATTTTTCCAAAACTCTTAATTCACAAAGATCATTCATAATGAGCCAATGTATCAGTTGCTCTTTTTTTTTTCTTTCTTTTTGTTAAAGGCAGATTCTTACAAATCTGACTTTTCTGGGTCCCTGTGCACCAACCTAGTGCGTTCTATCATTTCTGCCTCTCTGGCATCTCAAAGTGCCGCATGCCGAGAAGGGAAGATGGGGCCGTCATTACACAAGAAGAAGGGAAGATGCTACCTTAAAGCTCTCAGGCAGGCCCTCCTCAGGGAGTCCACTGTCCTGTTTGTCCCGTCCCATCCTGAGTCCCTTTCCTGGCTCACACTGTTTCTGAACCAGGCGTGATTGTGCCCTCAGAGGATGTGTGACAGTATCTGGAGACAGTATTGGTTGTCAGGACTTAGAGAAGTGGCAGGGAAGTGGAGGTGCCACTGGCAACGGTGTGGGTGGAGGCCAACATACCCCCTCCACCCCCACCCCTTCGTCACCCATCCTGAACGTCAGCAGTGACCCTGCAGAGAAGCCCTGTTCAAGTCACATCTGACTACTTAAAGTTTGCCAAACTGCTTGGTGCGTGCTGTGCTATCTGCTTGCCTAGCATTTCCTCTGCTAATTCCTGCTCATGCTGCCCAAGGACCCCAAGCCCTTGTGTCTCCTTGACACACCTTTGCTGCATCCCAAAGCATCCTGAGAAGTTTCACCCTCCCTTCTCTCCCCTCCCCCACTAGATTCTCGTTGGCCATCCCACTTAGGCTTTTTGGAGCCCTGTCCTCAGCTAGACCTTGCCCCTGCCCTTGTCCTTGGTCCTTTTGAAGTCTTCAAAGTCCAGCCTTAGTGAGAGCCTTCCTAAGTCAGTTTAGAGAGAAACCCACCGTGGATATCTGACTGCTCCTGCCTGCCTTCAGCAAGCATCCCATGAAATAGGCACAGCCGGAACATCTTTACCCTGGGTGTCTCCTCCTAGTGATTTTCTGCCCACTGACCTTGGCCCCCAATTCTGCTCTTTGCCTCTACATCCCTATCTGTGTTAACTGAACTCAGAGTTGAGCCCTGTGTCTCTCCCCTATTGCAGTAATCCTGATTGACATATTCCTGAACATTTTAACAAATGTGAGAATCACTTTTTTTCTTTTTGTCCACTACTTAGCAAGTCTCCTAGGGCCAGCATCATGTATGATCTTGGGCCAGATACAAAAGGCACACAGTGATCACATAAGGAATGCTTGTGGAATGATGGTAATGAAGCACTGAGTAGAAATCAGGTGTTAACATCAGAATCCTCATAGCTCCCAGCTCCAAAGGACACTCCTGACCTGGTTCTTCCTCCTTTTCTTCCATCTAGGCATTTTCTAGCCAGCCTGGATGCCTGTATAAATAAACTTCTGCCTTTGAGACCCTGAATTATTCAGACACTGCCAGTGATTCAGTACAAACAGGTACCAACAGGTACAAACACTGCAAGAGCACGTCAGCTCTGCAGGGTGACAAGATGTGTTCTTTCAGTGCTACACTGGTACTGGGGGCTTTTACATATCACAGGTGGTCAAAGCCCTTGTGTTCAGGCTTCTGTGGGCATCACCTGTTGTGGGTATGAGCAAGCACTGATCTGAATGTCCAACACCATTCCTCCACCCTCCGATACCCCACTGAGCAGGCACACCCGCTGTGTCCTCACTAATGGCTTCTGACTTCATTAAAAGTACTAATGACTCCTTGTTGAAACTGAGTGCTTTGAATACAAGTCTTTATTGCTTCAGAAGTTTATAAAAGCAAAAGCATCGTATTTCCCTCAGCACTTGGACAGTGGGGAATAAATGTGCACCCTGGGCCCAGAATTCCGGCTGTAGTGCTCTAGTTTGTGATTCCACATTTTAAAGTGCCTGGTAGCAGGAGGAAAGCCTGGCTCTCAGTCCTTTCTAACTGCAGAATTCTTTCCTTTGAAAAGGATTGCAGTCACTCATTGTGTTCACAAAATGGCTTTATCACATGACGGAGACCACAAGGACTACAACCCTTCCTAAGGCCCAAAGCCGTCTTGCAAAGCATCATCTCCTAGAACTCTTTCAGCAGCCCTGGGAGACAGTCTTGTGCTTAGCTCCCAGCCTACAGATAGATGAGAGACCCATGTGTCAGGAAGAGAGTGGCATGAACTTGAACTTTGGATTGTCTGACCTCTGCTCTTTCTCATGGTCCAGACTCTCATTCAGAATAGTAAATGGAGAAGAAGTAGCAATTTTTGTCCTCCAAGAATGTTTTGAATATGTGAAAGATTTTCCTAAAGTGCATGAGAAAGCTTACCTAGTCACAATGCTGCGGTCCTCACTGAAGCATGCATTGCCTTTAAGGAGATTTGTTTTCATCAATTCCTTTGTTTATGAGAAAGCATAGTACAGAGATGCTCAGGCAAAGGGGATTGCACCTGGCTGACATCTGTTCACTAACAGTGCCAGCTTTCAGGCTCCAAGACATGTAGGGAACTGTTCCAGGGAACACCTGTAGATTTATAGCAGCTCCTGTCTTTCTTCCAGGGCCATATGTATGAATCTTGCCTACCACCCCCTGTGTGCATAAAGCTTGCAGTTGAGGAAGCTGTAAGTTAAAGGGCTCAAATTGCCTGTGAGCTCCCATGAATATGTTATGGTCCCTGTGAAATGATGGGAAGATCATTTTAACTTCATGCTTCTTTTTTATCTTATTTATTTATTTATTTATTTATCTATTTATTTATTTTTGACACAGTCTGGCCATGTAGTCCATGACTGCCCTTAAATTCACTGGTAGCCCTGATGGCCTTCTATGGCAGTATCTTTCTGCCTCAGCCTTCAGCAATCTAAAAGGCAGAAATTATAGGCTTCCCACTTCTCTCCCACCCAGCACTCAATTCTTAAACTTCCTGCTACTTAAACTGGTATATGAATATTCCTACTTTTCTCATCCCCCATTTTCCCTGGTGAAGTTCCAAGGATAGAGTTTAATTAGAAATCACAGTAAACCGAAGCAGAGTTTCCTAAAGAGTCAACCTTTTTTTGGTGAGAAGAGGAATTGTTTATAGTAAAAACCTACACGCATTTTGGGGTATAGGGCATCCTATGCATGGTGTTTTAGAGAGAGAAGATGAGTCTTTCAGTACCTTTCTCCCCCTGGAGAAGCCTTTATAAGGGAAGTGTCCACAGGAGACTGTGAGAGGCCAGCATATGGATGTCATAGTGTTCATTTTATTTGCCATCTCAAGCTTGTCAGCACCCTTTTAGACTGCTCTCCTCTGAAGGTTCCTCAAGACACCTGTGGGTGCATGGTCCTTTGTTGCAGATGGTGTGCATGTTAGAAGCAATTGTTTACTCCCTTTTGGGGTTTCCAACTCAGATGTTGACTGCCTTTCAGATTTTGTGGATGAGCATTGTTAACCATCCAAAGAACATGCTCCCTGCCCCCTTGCACCCCTCCTTGTACCTCAGGGATCCACCTCTATATTCCTGAAATTTTCCATTTGTTTCCTTTACCTCTCCTAAGAGTCATTGCAAAACTACACTTCCCTCCCCATTTGCTTCCCTTGCTCATGTTTTACCCCATTTTTCACACTCTCTTTCTCCTCAAGTGATGTCTAACTGGGGTGACACCTCCACCATGATAGAAATGGTCATCTTGATTTTCAATGTACCCAGACCCAAATCCATTTAGAGAAGTATCCCAGGTGCTGTTCTAGGGCAGCGGGGATCTGGTGCTTCCTGGGGGACCTTTGGCAGTGTGAGAGACATTTTTTTTTATTACCAAAAGGACAGTCCAGGGGCTAGGACACTCCCCTTGGCGTAAGTAGGTAGAGCGTGGTGATACTGGTACATGAACCACCATGCACATGGCAGTTGCACAGTAGAGGGCTTACTCAGCCCCAAACAGTGCAGCACCTCCACTGCTAAATTCTCCTGTGGAGATGTCATTTCATTTTTCTCTTCGCCCCTTAAATTATTACTCAGCCTGTGAATGCCTTCTCTTTCCACTCAAAATTAAATCCTACCAAGTCGCAAGCAGTCATCAGAGCTCAGTGATCTGCAGCTGTCCTCTTCCCAGCTGACGGAGGCAACCCCACATAAAAACATCTGGCTTTAGAGACATTTTAGAAAGGGAAGGTCGTGAGTTAAGGCTGGCACCCAAGGCCTGCAGCGCTCTCCTGTGCTCCGGCTGGGACCGCTCTCCTGTGCTTCTGCAGAGGCTGTTTCCCTCCCTCTCACACAGTGCCCTTCACTCTGTCAAGCCAGAAGCAGCCTTCGCCCAGAAATGTTAGACAACACGTCAGTCTTGCTTTTGGTTGCATTGCTCCCAAATCTCTTTGAAATTCAGTGCAAAGCCATAAATTCTACTTTGCTCCTGGTAGCAGCCTGCATGGTGCATATATTGAGCATTAGAAAAACAGTAAATCCAGCCCATTTATTCACATTAACCGGCAAAGGCATCCTGCGTGGCCATGCAAGTGCTGGAAATCACTGACACGGCCTTCTAGACCATGAAAAGAAGGAAGCATATGGCAGAATTCATATGCGAACAGATTGCTTTTTCTCATAAGAATGCTTTATTAGAATATCAACTATTATAGCTTACTGAAGGTACTCTTCGTGGTCTTGATTTAAGCTTCGAATCACACCACCACACTTCTGCCTGCACTCTGCTCTGTCTCTGCACCCTGACTCCTTGCTGTTTCTAAATGGCCTACTTAAACCTTGAGGTGGGTCCTTCGGCTTCCCATAAATTAATAACACATCTATGAATATTTCCAGGCCAATCTTAGAAGCCCCAGTCTGTTCCAATATGAAGACCATAAAGACAGGGAATAGATAAAGCAAACTCTTCTTTCAAATGCTTTCCGAATATGAAGCAAGATATTATTAATCTAGACTGCCTGCTACTTTCATTTACCATGTTGCTGCTCACGGGATTACAGGCACAAAGGCTTCGTAAGTTGCAAGTGAAATATGAATATTTGTTGTCAAACTGCTGTTAAGCTTTGAAAGTCCTGCTAGCATTATTTCCACGGTGCTATTATATTATGGTAGTATGTATACACACAGGCATTCACCTGTTCTAGGTTTGGCAAACAGAGCTTCCTCCCTTCATCTTCCATTCCCTTTTAATTTTCTGTAGCCTTCCTGGTTTAACAAGCAGAAAACAGGAAATCAGACAGTCATTGACTGAGTTTCCATCCATCATTCTATGTCTGATGTGTCTCTGTGCTTTGAGGAGGGCCACGCAGATGTCCTTGTATTGGATCAGAGTCACCCGTCTTTCATGATAGAGGTAGGTCATGGGGTGTTTAGCTGACTTCATCAGATAGTAGCATGCAGATCCCCCCTGTGAGGCATCAGCCTGCCAACAAGGGTTCAAGGGGCTTGATCAGAGGCAGCAGAGGCAAGCTGGAAAGGCAGGCTTTGTGGAAAGTAGCCAAGGTCATAGTGGGAAAGCACACAATGCATTCCAAGTCAGAGGGGCCCTACATAAATGGGCCAAAGTGATCAGGGACCAAGTCGGTGCCCAAGAGAACCAAGAGCCAAGAGCCTGACAAAAACAACACAATGTAACACAACACAACACAGCACCATCAGATGTCGAATAATTTAGATTCCACCAGTGTACATCAGGTACACGAGGGGAAGGGAGGTGTGGTCCTTAACGGGGCTGCACTGAGGTGGACCAGTGGTTCTCTAACTGAGGTCCCCAGATCATCACCTGGAAATTTGTTGGAGATCCAGGTTCTGGCCCCTCTCTCTGGCCTTCCTGGTGAGATCTTTTTGATTTTAGCCTGCAGTCTGGGCCAGGGAAGCCCTCTTGAATTCCCATGCGAGGTGAAATGTGGGATGCCACAGGAGAGGCAGGGGACATACCAGAGAAAAGCTAGGGGTGGGAATCAGGATTGTGGGGTCCTGAGGCAACTTTCTAGACAGAGAGAGCTGATCATGCCTGTTGTTCCCACCTCGCAGGGCTTTTCTGGAAATGCTGCTGGTCACAGTGGCAAGATCTGAGATCTGTGTTAGCCCTACCATGTCCAGGCCAGTGTGCTAAGTGGTGCCAGACCCTGCTTTGCCTGTGACAGCAGCCTAGGCAGTAGGCATTCCTACATCTTCAGCTTAGCGTTGGAGAACCTAGAAAGATTAGCGATTTGTGGAAAATCATGCTAGCAGGCAGGAGCCTTTCCAGGTCTCTCTCCTCTCAAAGCTCACATTCAGTACTCAATTGCTACTCTTCACTAAGTCAAGAGAAAGGGTGTGTTTGCAAGGGCTTCATGCCGTATAAATCCTCCACAAGTAATAAGGCAGCTTTACTTTTGGCACTGTGTGCATGTGTGTGTGTTCACATGTGTCTGATTTCTTCCTACATCTGTATCTTTCCCTGAGGTTTCTCTGGCAGGAGATTCTTTGACCCAGCACAGCCCCTTACCAAAAGGATTCAGAGTCTAAACTGGGTCAAGTCAAGGAGTTTGGGTCTGTCTCCAGGCTCTGCCGACAGTAAAACCTTAGGCTGCTTCTACAGCCCTTTCACTTAGGCTTGTTATCGACCCCCTAAACATGCAGTGGAAAGAGATGAGAGATAGAGATTGTTAATGGGATTTTTAAAAAATGTTTTCCAGCCCTTGTGAATGGGGAGAAGAGCATGTCAAGAGGTTTAGCCTGGCTTTAAAAATAAAAATTCATTTTCTTCACATTACAAATTTTCAAATCCTAGCTCTACTTTAAGCTTTTAAGTCCAAGTTCTTACTCTGTTTACAAACCTGACAAATTTTTGCAGTCATTTTTGAGGAGTTTAAGAATGCTTCATCTCATTTTGAATGTAGGTAAAGGCCATTAAAATATTAAGCTACAATTATAAATTTAGTAGTTTGATTTTTTTTTTTGACCTAAGGACTTTTACAAACAAACTTCCCAAGAATGTACTTTTATATATCTTATAAATTTAATTTTAAAGATGATGAAACTTAAGCTTTCTTATTCTTCTGACAGTTTTATAAATGTAATAGTATTTCAGCCACAGTTTTAAGTGATTACCATTTATACATTTAAAATGGAAACTCTTAGGCTATGTATCACTTTAGGAAAGGGGTTCACAAATTCTTTCTGTCAAGTATCAGCTAATACACATTTCTAGCCTTGTAGTTCAGATGGTCACGGCCATTCAGTTTTGCATTTTTATAAAAGTAGTCATGCAGTACATAAGTGAATAGGTCATCAGCTATGTTTCAATAAAGCTTTATTTCCAAAAACAAGTAGGGGCCCAGGTACCCACACCAGCCAACCTCTGCTTCAGAAGGCCAGACTCAAACAGTACAAGTCCCAGGCCTGGGAATGTGGGCCAGTGGTAGAGCCCTTGTCTAGCATGTTCAGTCCATGAGTTTGATCCCAAGCCCTGGGGTTTGGGGAAGTTCATGAAATATATCTATGGGAAAATATGATTACACAGTAGCATCATTTTTCTACTTTGAACAGTATGTTTAATTCTAATGTAAAAAGTAGAATTTTGTGTTTAGTTTAAATACAGACTGCCTGGGTTTAGATCAAGGCTGTGCCATATCTAGCTCTGTGTCCTTGGGCAAATAACAAATTTTGGGCACTTTTTCTCCTCATCTTTAAGAAGACAATGAGTGCTTTCTTACAGGCTAGTTGCACGAGTGACTAATCTTACTGTGCCAGGTCTTCCTCCATTTAAAAGGTGTCTATGCACTCAGGAAACAGTGACATGCCTGACAGTGCCATGGTTACTTTGACATGCAATTTAGTCCTACCTCCTCAGCACTGTTTCTTAACAGCCAGGGAGGGTTCCGGCTGAGGTGGGAACTTGTCTCCCACTGATATCTGGACTTTTTGTTGTCTCATCGATCATGGCAAGTTTGAGACCAGCCTGGGGCACTTAGTGAGACCCTGTGTCAGAATGAATCAAAAGGGGCAGGAATGTGGCTCAGCCGTAGAGTGCTTGCCTACCACATGCAGACTTGCTGCAATCCCTGGACTGCAACAACAACAGAAAGAAGGAAGAGGAGAAGAAGAAGAGAAAGAAGAAGCAGAGGGAGAAGGAGAAAAAAGAGGACAAGAAGAGAAAAAGGAAAAGGAACGTATATCATGAATCTGGGGAGAGACCGCATCATCATTTGAAGGTCACCTTCTGTTGTACAGCGATTCCTCACTGGGCCGCTGCTTTGTACTCATGTGCTGGCTCTCTTGTGGCACTTCTGGGCCTGCAGTGGCCCAGCTGCATCTGCTCTGTGGTCAACCTGACCATGGTCTCAAAAAGTTGCTGGAAAGATGGCCATTGCTAGCGAGCTGCTTGTACACAACTGGCACTTAATGAATATTTATTGAGCGATTGCCACCTAATGAAAGCAAGTAAACAACCCAACACCCAGAGGATTGAAGTTTATTGAAAATCGACCCAGATGACTGTGGTGAAAAGAATCCCAAAAGGCGGAGGACAAGGACTTGGTATTTATTAAGGGTCCTCAGTGGATTCCATAGTCAGAGGTACAATGTTCTAGGAGGATCCTGTCTGCAGCCTGGCTGCCTGGGTTTGAATTCAGGGTTTGCCAGGTATAGCTCTGTGGTTTTGGGCAAGTCACTCAACTTTTCTGTGCATAATCTCTTCAACCCTAAAGGAGTGTGGGTGATGGTACATTCTTATAACCCAACACTCTAGGAAGCTAAGGCAGAAGGACTGCAAGTTTAAACTCAGCCTGGGCACTTTAGCAACTTAGGGAAACTGTATCATTAAAAGAAGGTGGGAGAAACCAGAGATGTAGCTCAGTATAAGGCCCTAGATTCAACCCCCATATCTGCAGTCTATTAATCAATTGAAAAAGGAACAATAATGGTAGCACCCCTCTCCGAGGTTTCTGTGAGAGGGCAGTGTGTAATATGTGCAGCCCTTACAGCAGGCTCTGAAGGGTAGTGAGAGCCAGGTAGGGGCTTGGTATGATTGTCTAGCCCTTTGTTGTTGTTGTTGTTGTTGAGGCAGGATCTTACTATGTGGTAAAAGCTATGTACCCTTGACTTTCAGCAATCCTCCTGCCTCAGCATTATGCATGCTGGGATTACAGGTGTGCACCACTACACCCGGCTTTACTGATTATCTTTCCGTCTTTCAGCATCTTCCATGTGTGATCCCAGAATTTGATCACAGGCCCATTCCTCCCATTGCTCCTAAATCGGGAAATTGGCCTTGGGTGAATCTACTGCATGCTGCCATCTGAGGACACATCTTGAGTTCCTCCTACAGTACTCAGTGAAAGGGAGGTTGGTTAGGCACCCCAAGACATACTAGCACTCTGGCCTGGAGCATTTTGTGAAATGGGTTCATGGGCAGGTCCAAAGCCAGAGTTAAGAACAAGAAGGTAAACTGAGAACAGAAAGATCACAAAAGAATCAGGTTTTCTGTGCACATTTTCAGAGGGCATGAGGAGGACAGCTGTGTGTCCTCAGTCTGGGGGACAGTTTCCTAAAGCTCAGGGCCCCCAACCCCATCTTAACTCCTACCTCACCCACTGCAGGAGATGGGGGCAGTAGGCTTGCTGGGGACAAGTGCTTTCAGGCTCCATTTCCCTCCCAAGTTTATGTAGAAATTTCTGCTCCTTTCCAAAAGGGGATTGGCTTAACAGCAAGTCTCTGGGTGATGGAATCCTTCGGTCCCTGGGGACAGAGAAGGCTTTCCTGAGGGGACATATGAGGCTGCAGCTTGATGCGCCTCAGCCTCAGGCAGGAGGATAATCAAGGACCAGACCTGGAAGGGAGGTGGCCGGATGGGCATTATGACTCATCCCTTCTTCCAGAGAAGAGTCCTGCCTTGGTGACCCTGACAACCTGGTCACCTTGTTCACAACCTGCCCAAATCACCAGTTCTCCCCACATCTCCTGTGAAAATGCTAACTTAAAAAATAGTCAGGTTCTCTGAAAAGCAAATTTTAAAAAATCCAGAAACTCCAAATGCTTGAATATCAAACAAATAAATAGAACCTCCAAACATGTTTCTAATTCTCCTGGTGCGCTCACCCTCTGAACAGGGAAGAGTTCCCCTTCCTCCCCTCTGTGCTGGGTTTCTGAGATGGCTCTAGGGGAATGTTCCAACATGACAATGGCCTCCTGGGTCTCAGTGGAAGGCAGTGTTTGAACTTATTTGAATTGTGGTAGAGGGTTCATTCCATAGTAGATACTGTTTTAAACATTCTGTCAGTGAATGGCCGGTGGCATTCATGCCATTGTGTGGCCATCAGTGCTGTTCACATGAACTTGACTGATTCTCCCAGCATCTGTTTCAGTCCAGGAGAACTTGTCCAACTCAGCCTGCCTGGAGGGAAGGGATGGTTTGGGACTTTCATTTATTTTCTTTTGACTCCCAGCATCAGTATTCCCTTGGGACAATGTTCTAACCTCCTGGGACCTCAGGTTCTGTCTATAAAATGAGAAAGCTCCCTTTCTCAGCATTCCTTGACTTGAACTGAGTCAGACCTCGGCAGCCCCGGAGTTTTCTCATCTCTGTTCCTCTGTGACAAGGTTTAAAATGTTAGTACGTACCATGCCCTGGCTTCCTTTCTTTCTCACTGATCTGATTTCACAATACTTAGCTTTATCCTTTATGTATGTAACACACAAGGCAAATAGTGCTCATGAACTGATAGTTTCTGAGTGGGGCATCGTGGCTTATGCCTGTGATCCCAGCACTCTTGGGAGGTCAGAGGCAGAAGGATTGTAAGGTCCAGCTCAGCCAGGGCAACTTAGTCACTTAGCTAGAACATTTCTAAAAAAATAAATAAAATAAAATAAAATAAAATAAAAAAGAGGCCGAGATTGTAGCTCAGTGTGAAGGCTGTGGGTTCTGTCTCTAGTACCAAAAACTAAAGTGAAACAAGCAACCACACAAACAAAGGATAGTTTCTGCAGTCCAGTGACACTGCCCGGTTACTCAGTGACTCATTAACTCATCTGTGGGTTAATCCAAGCAGCAACAAGATGGAAGATCCGTTGCTCCTTCATATGCAGTTTGTGAAACCCCCATCCATAAAGGGTGTTTGAAATTTCCATTAGGAGATTTGCACAAGTGGTTAAAATTAGTCATGCATTCTTGGTCTGAACTCCAGGAAGGGTGTCCTTCCTGTGAAAATGATTATGACATGTTAAAATGGTGTAATAGTAAGCAGACAGTTTTCCGAGTTGCGGCGAGGTCTGGAAACGCTCTGTTTCCTTTCTCCCCCTTGCCTCCTTTCTTTCAGGCAACACTGCCAGTGTGCTGACTTGGAAAGCGATGGTGGCCGAGTGATTTCAAAGCACTGACATTGCCCTGCTTCTTCCCTGGGCTGCACAAATGCCTTTATTTTTGTAATTGCTGTTGCTTCCTCTAAGCCACAAAGTGCATTTTTGGAAGGGGGGGCTCTGAAAAGTAGCAGCATTCCTGGGTCTCCCAGTTGACCTCCACTTAACGTTTCTAGAAACTTAACCTGGCCTCTAAGGTGACTGCTGAAAATTACTGGCCTGGCTTACTCACTGATTCTTTTCTTAGCACTTTGGTGTTGTTAGTGTGTGAGAAAAGCCTGTGATTTTCTTTGATATTTAAAAGGCAAATCCTTATATTTCCAAAGCTATTTGCATTCAGTGTGGCTACCCCTAAAAATGTATGTGGGTTTTTCATCTGTAATGTTCTCTCTATGCATATTGTTTACATTTATCAAACGCTGTTCTTCCCTGTACTTTATATTCACTGTAGCTTCTAGACCTTACTGACAACTCAGTCCACTGAAAAATAAAACAAAATCGAGAAAAGTCTAAAGGACTTCTTTATATAGAGACTGTGAAAACAAGGCAAGAGCAGCAGTGCAGCGGTAAAAGCTTTTGTGCTGTCATCCCGTTATCAGTTGTCAATCAAGCCACCCTTCCCCTCACACATTTGCTAATGTGAGAAGAGCTGGCTCTTCTTTTAGCCTGCATTGCTGCAGTCTCCAACATCTGGGAGGGTTTCGTGAAATAAATACTTAAGTTGACAGAAAAGGATGGAGAGGGGGAGCCAGTATTGTTTGGGAATCACCCTTGCAAAACAGTTTAATATTTGCATTCCTACTTCCAGTCTGTTGGCCTGACTGGTGTAAAGCCGCACACACTTGCAAAGCTTCCTGTGCATGTTGAGAACGGTGAGTGCAGAACAAAGCCCTGCACCTGCAATTCCGGTACATTGACGCCAGGTGGTGGTAATGCATCTGATCTAGGGTGTGAGCCACCAGGGGCAGGCATCCCTTTATTCTTTTATGTTCTCATCTTGTGTGAGGGTGGAGGGTGATGTTGATGTGGGCACAGAGTGTGAGTTCAGTGAAGTCTTTGCTTTCAAGAAGCTGCGTCTGGTGGCCTGGACCTTCTCTGCAATCTCATTTCACCTTATTTATAATTATAAATTTTTAATTAAAACAGTTCTATCTTCTCATGTTCCAGATTTAATAAGGATTAGAAAAACACCTTAGATTTATACGTGTATTTTTTATTAACTTTTTTCTTGTTTCACACTTTACTCCAGATGGAATTGCCACACACACACACACACACCCCTTCCAGAGCCAGGCTGAAGCACCTGGCCGGTTTCTTCCTGTTTGCTTTTTCCTCCAGGAATCTCTCCTTGAAATACTTTGGGCCCTTGGAATTCCTCTTTCTCTGCAGTGCAGAGCTCCTATTTCTCTGTGGGAGATGGGAGTGCTCCTTGCTCTGGTCCCTAACTCTCCTCTTTCTGAAGCTTTTCACTCCCTTTCTCAACTTTTTCATTTGGCCACCAGAAAGAAGTGACAGAGTAGGAATCAGGCCTCAGAATCCCCAGAGCAGTCTTTCTTGGTCTCAAGAAGGAGGCTTTTCCAGCTACCGGAGCCTTGGGCATTGGTCCCAGAGCAGGGAGCCTCTTGCCCCTCCTCCAGCCTGCAGCCCCTGACCTATGAGATCGACACCTGATTGCATGCCTCTCCCTGGTAGTCCCTGCACCTGGCAGGATGCAGACAGCCCTCCGGAGACACTCAGTCACCTGGGGGGGAGGGGCTGAAGGAACTGTCATCCTTCAAACCATGGAGCATTTAAAATGGAAAGTCAGCTTATTTCAGATCAAATTGCTTGCATAAAAGCCGTCTGGAGTTGTTATGAAACATTCCTACAGTGTTGATTCAGATCATGCAAACAGGCTGGGTGTCAGAGGTTTACTTTTCTCCTCTAACCCCCTTGTGAAATGTTACTCTTCAGAGAACAAAATCATTTCTCAAATATGTTAAAGGGTACACTAATGACATTTGGCAGCATGCAGAAATCTCTCCATTTCCTCCAACATTTGCATAAAATTCCTAAATATAAGAGACCAGGTGTGAGCATAGAACAGTGCCCAGGTGTGCGTATTGCTACCTCCGCACCACAGCACCGGAAGCTTTGGTCTGAGCACCTGAGGGAGAAGATGCCCTTTTGGGCTCCTTGGTGCAGCCTCTGCTCAGAGCAGCGCAGCGCTTGTTCTCCTCTGCCCTGTGGGGAAGTTGAGTCAGGCATAAAGGCCGCAGATGTCCTGCATCGGTGGTACTCAGCCCTTGGCAATTTCATGATTTCCTCCCCTCCGTATTCTATGCTTGACGCCCTTTCATCTCTGTTGATGAATAAATGTGTGCAAACACAAACTCAGGCTAATCTAAATAATCTCCTGAAATAATTCAGGGATTTATTAGAGTGTTTATTTACTTAAAAAAAAGTTAGTAGTCATTTCATGCCTACTGCAACCAATGGAAAGGCTAATGAGAATGCTTTACATATGTTATCTTATGCAGTGTTCCACAGATTCTATCAGGTTGGTCTGCTTAGCATTGCTGTTGTATAAACGGGGGTTCAGGGAGGTTAATCGAGTTAACCTGAGGTCACACAGGTAAGATGTAGGTAATTTGGAGCTTTGCAGCACCAGGTCTCAATCCTTGGGTCAGCGCTCTGAATGTGTAGAAATTTTCACAGTAGAAGTAGGGACCATCTCCTGGTTACAGCTGCTCCCTTAGAGAAGGGGGGATATCACAGGTAGCCCCGGCTTGCTTTTGGCACCCACTGGAAGGGAGAACTCCCCAGCACTATCCTTAGGGCCAGGTGCCATCCCTAGCTGGGGTTCTCCTCTGCATCAAGTCACAGTGGTTTTGAGGGCCAAAGTGGTTCTGCCAGACCACAGTTCTGCCGTGTCTCGTGTGGCTGAGAAAAGCCCATCTCATCTTGTCATCATCACTGACTTGAAAGGGAGGCCCTAGTCCTTCCCTACCCTCCGAGTGGAGCAAGGCATTGGTGTGCATGAGTGAGAAGTAAGTTTGGGTTCTACCGCGCTCACTCACTCAGTTACGCGAAACAGCAACTAACAAATGCGCGCGCTGCACTAACAGGCTCCAGAACACGCTCAGCTCCAGTAGCTTCTGACTTTCACCACCACCATATAAATTAAGCTTGTGTCAGTTTTACTGTCAGTCCACTTTCATAGATGAGGCAGTGGAGGCTGAAAGAATGCAGATATCTGTCCAGAGACATGCAGCCTTAAATAAGATTGGATCTTGGGTGTTTTCACCTCAGATCCTTTAGTTAGTGGAGCCAGGTAAAGTAAAAGACACTCAGTTCAATTTGAATTTCAGATAAACACAAACATTTAGAAATGAAGGTTGTATCTCTTGCAGTATTTGATTGACCACTTTAAAAAAAAAACACTGTGTGGGATATATTTATACTAAGGAATTGTGTACTGTGTTTGTGAGATTGCCTGCTGTTTGTAAGTGGGCATCCTGTATTTTTATTTGCTAGATCTAGCCCTTACATTTGGTGTCGTTTTTATTTCTGCCCCTCCATCACTCAGCTGTGATAACATTGTGTGGTTGTGTAATTTCTGAGACATCTTTATCTTCACACTCACCCGGTATTAAACACTTGCCACCTACTGAAGGTTTTATAACTTTCTTTCATGTCCCTAACAGCACCCTGAAAGTCTGGGAATAATTAATGTTCCTTTCCAGATTAGAACTCTTGGCCTTGAAAAGTTTAAGCACGTTGGCCCAAGACTTCATAGTTAGTCAAAGTGGGTTAGAACCCAGTTCTCTGTGTGTGCTGTGAGGGGGCATTTGTTACTATGTACACTCCAAAGAATGATGTTAATAGTAAGTTGAAGGGCATACAGTTCCTCAAGAGGAGAAATTAGATACTGGGCTCCTTTAAAAGAATGTTTTGCAGCACCCAGCAGAACGATTGATACATAGTGGGCCCTCAGTGTAGACTTGTTTGACTGATGTACTTTAAAAGCAAAGACAGAGAGAGAGAGAGAGAAAGAGAGAGAGAGAGGAGGTTGAGAGAGCTGAAGTCTCTGTATCATTTATACATCCATTTTGCCCTGGAAGTCTTTTAAATTTTGTCAGAATCATAAACTGTGTTTCAAAACATGAAGATAAATTGCCCCCTCCCTGCACACACATCTTAAGCAGTGACATAATTCATCTGAAAGGTTTATCGCCCGTGTGTCATTGTGAAGTCCCCTGTTCTCCTTTTCTCACCCATCACACAGAGGGACATGGGGACCAGGTGGGAGGCCGATTCCGCTGGACTGGTGGACCCATGGAATGCAGTGCTGGGCGGCCTGCACTCTCCTGTTCACACAATACTTTTATCCTGTAATCACAGCCTGTGGGAGACAAAATAACAATTCATCTGGAAAATGAGATTAACTCATTTAAGCTGAGCAGTGATCACAGAGCGCAGCTTGTTGGATCACTGGCTGCAGGAGAGGGATGGGCTGCCACCCCACATGGAGGGCCTGTGTGACAGGCCAGCCTGCTGCCATCCCCTGGCCCCGTGGACATTAGCCTGGGAGAAGGGGCCAGCACCTAAGACTTCGGGTCCACTCTGCCATGGTTGTTGTCATCTGATAAAGACCCCGTGTCTTCTGTTGCTCAGACTATGCTACAGACACTAGCTCTATCAAGAGCTTCCTAGGTGGATGCACTTCGGATTGGCAGCATCTCAGCCCACATGACAGGGAAGCAAAACCAGCTGCCACCTCGTGTGGAATGTGCTCCCCGTGAAACCTCTTGTTCCACAGTCTGTTTTCCTTTCTTGCTGGCTACACCAGGGGGGTGGCTCATTTTGTGCCATTTCCTGGGTGTCCTTGCTCTGGCAGTCACAGTCTCCCCTACTGCAATGTCTCCCCAATGTGGACCTGCTAGTCTTTCCCATCTGGGATGTTAAGAGCGCATTTCTCTTGCACACCTAAATGCTCCCCAGATCACCTGACGAGTGGCCTGTGCTTTTCTAAGAGACTAGACTGGAAATGACTTTGAGAATCACCAAATTGCACTCACAACAAAATGCCAGGAGCTGTGCTTGTCGTGGCCATGTGTTCAACACACAGGATGCCACTTCTAGCCTCTTCCACCCCTTCCACCTAGTGAGACCCTGCTCTGAGCCATTGTGGTTTTTGCTGTGCAGCATTGTCTGTGGGAGTACAGTGTACCCATGCAGGCTACTTCTCTGGGTGCAAATAAAGCTAACAGATCTTGGAATGCATTTCTCCCCTCTCTGCACATTCTTATTTTCTGCTTGTTCATCTGCTAACACCTGGGCCATAAATAATGTTTTTGTCTTGAGGCTTAATTTCAGAACCTAATGACCATTCAACAGGACTTTTGGAAATTAAAGACCAT
This sequence comes from Hydrochoerus hydrochaeris, assembly GCA_004027455.1. Classification (NCBI taxonomy): domain Eukaryota; kingdom Metazoa; phylum Chordata; class Mammalia; order Rodentia; family Hydrochaeridae; genus Hydrochoerus; species Hydrochoerus hydrochaeris. The sequence goes on along the minus strand of PVLA01011821.1, from coordinate 31,436 downwards.
AAGTCATCATGGGAAGATATTCAATCCAGGCTCTTACAAACCAACTGCCTAAAAAAGGCAAGACCTTCCCAGAATACTCTGTTCTCGATGGTCTGACTTTGTATGATAAAAAAGCAAAGATACCATGAATCCCAGCACTGTGCTTCATGTGAACTGTTAGAAGGTTATAGTGATATGGATATATGAGGCATGATCAAAATATATAGTGAATGTTTAGATTTTAAAATGTGTTACCATAAAAGGCATATTGCCATTAATCCCCTCAAAATAGTCCCCTTCACTTAGAACACTCTTACATTATTATTACTGCCACTTTCTGAAATAGTTTTAGAAGTCCTCTTTTGTGACTACAAGGTATGGTCAAAAAATACAGTGAAAACTGCTACCAAGCACCATCCAATGAAAAGGAAGTCTCAGAAAAAAAATGTAATGAGTCCTCATCCACCTTATTCACCAGATCTGATACCAGGTGACTTCTGGCTTGTCCCCACAGTCAAAATGATCATGAAGGGTAAAAATTTTGACTCGATTCATGACATCAAGGCAGCCATGAGAGTGCAACTACAGACAGGTGAAATAAGACTTCCAGAACTGCTTCACAAAGTGGCAAGAATGATGGGATAAGTGTGCTCTTGGTGAGAGCAATTTGAGGGAGATTAATGGAAATGTATCTTTTACTATAAGATTTTTTTAAAATTTTTTAAACATTTGCAATATGTTTCAGTCATCTCTGAAATGTGTGTGTGTGTGTGTGTGTGTGTATCTTTGTTACTTTTGTCCCATTGCTGATACAAAATACCCAACAACCAAAGTTAAAGGTAGAAAGGTTTATTTAGCTCACAGTTTGTAGAGGTTTCAGTCAACAATCAGTGACTCCAAGGCAGGGTGGCACATGACAGTGGAGCAACAGTTCATGGCAGTGGAAGACAGCCAAAGCAACACATGACAAAGTGAGAAAAGCCTCTTTCTGTCCCTTTCATAATATCCAGTCTACTGGGTTTGAGTGGTGCCAATCCAATCAGTGGATGGATCCAGCAATCAAATACCCTCAGCCCCAGCACCCTTAATCCCAGGATTTCAGTATGAGTCAATCACACATTCTAGATTCAGCCACCACCAAAAAAAAACCTTTGAGTGCAAGAGGGTTTTGGGGGATATCTAGACACAAACCATAGCAATAAGTACATTAGAAGTTAACATTCTTCTGATTTGAGAAATTAAGTATTAAAGTGGCTTATTCAATAACAGCCTGGGTGGCTACTTCTGCAGCAGATATGAGTAAGGTATATAGACCTAGCCATTATATGTGCTTTTGAGGGAATCCTTAAGACTAGATAGGTAGCTAAAGCTATTTACACTTTCACAGAATATGTAACATTTTTGGTGAAGCAAGACAATCAATTGTAGAGCATATAGCTACTCCAGAATAATAGTTTGGAAGAGCAGCCCCTAGGATCTGGTGATTGAAGTGTGAACAGATGACAGAATGGTAACCCTTAAGGTTGAAAAATGTGCTTTTACGGTGCTGTCCCTATATAACACTGTCTGAGGAATGTGTTTGAGATGCAGAGACTAAAGGAAAGTATTTTCATGAAAGGATGCACGCATTTGGCAAATGCATGCTCCCTCTGGTTCCCTTGTTAGCCTTCAATGCTAAGAATTGATCAGCCTTAAAGAGTGAGCCCAGCAGAGAACACCCCCCTACCTGAAAGCTGGCTCTCCACACACTCCCAGTAAATACACATGGGGACTGATCGCAATTATTCTGTAAATGTATCTTACAGATTTCCTCTGTGTGTACCATTTTGAAATTAATGCAAAATCAGAAAAAAGTTCTTAGAACAGGAAAGAGCAGGTTCTTCTAGAAGCTGCCCTGCCAGACATTAAGTCACCTGCCTTGTGAGCTGGCTCCATGAAGAAGCCCGAACATCTCTCTCATGGGGTGCCGGGGTCCAGGGTTCCTGTGTCTCAGGTGACAGAGGCTCTGCCAAGATGTGAGAAGGTACTCTGAGCCCCAAGCCAAGTTTGCTTAACTCATAAACATTGTGTAGATTGGGAAAACTTCAGAAGCATAGCATCCAAATGCAGCGTATGAGCTTGAGATTTAGGTTCCATAAACCTGCTATCAAAATACATTTTCCTGGAAGAACTGTGGAAATTCAAATATGGACTGAGAAATAATGATAATAAGAAAGTATTATTCATATAATATGGTAATATTTTAAATAAAATTTGTTTAGGGTGAAAATTATATCCTGAAAAATCTACAAGAACAATGGTAGAATGCCTGCAATTTCTTTTACAATAATCTAGAAAACAAATAGTTGAATGACAGGAGAAATAACTGAAGATTAGAAGATGATAATGGTGGGCTGACTTAAATGGGTTCATTTAAGTTTCTCCATTTCAGAGTGTGTTGGAAAGTTTCTGTGTTTAAATGTTCTCTAAGGCATCAAGAAGCAGACAGCCAAAAATAGGATCAGAAATAGCCAGTGTTATACACCAGAGCTTCTAGACGGAGCACGGGGTGAGCTGGAATAGACAGATAGTTCCTGGTAACTGGACTGGCAAAGGTTTGCCCTTTGGAGGATGTTATTATTGGCATTATTTATGGACTGAATTATGTCCCCTCCAAACTCCTATGTTGAGGCACGAAATTCAGTGCTTTGGAATGCCTGTTTATAGACAGCCCCTAAATAAGCGAGTAAGCCAGGAGGCTATTAGGGTAGCCCCCAGTTCTATCCAGTTGGGGTTCCATTATGGTTTGATCTGCACTGTCCCCCCAAACTCTCATGTACTCAGAAAAAATGCTTTTAGATAGTGGTTGGATCATGGGGCGCTGTGCTCACTGATGGATTTATCCAACAGTAAGTTTGGTGGTTGAGTGTGGTATTGGGAAGTGGGGCTTGGTTGGAAGAGGCAGGTCCATGGGAGCATGACCTGGAGGGGTATATCTTCTGCACCAGTTCTCTCATCTCTCTCTGCTTCCTGGCCACCATAATGTGAGCAGTTTTTCTCCACAGCAGGCCCTTCTGCCATGCCATTTCTCCCTTGGAGCCTGACAAACATGGACTGAAACTTCTGAGACTACGAGCTGAAATAAACCTCTGCTCTTGTCAGCTGTGCACACCAAGTGTTGTGTCTTGATGATGGTAAAGTCACCAATGCAAATCCTGAGAAGAAAAGGAAATTTGAACACTCTGAGAGTCATGAGGGAAATGCACCCCTGGAGGAATGACTGAGGGCACAGGGAAAAGGCAACCTAAGGCAAAGCTAAGGCAGGAGGCACCAGAAGCAACAAGCCCCACTGACACCTTGGGCCAGAGCCTCTGGAACCTTGGACAATAAATTTCAGATGCTCAAACCACCTACTCGGTGGTATTTTATTGTGGGAACCCCAGCAGATGTATTAATGTACATTCATTCCTTGGGACATACATACCTGATTTGAAGACATGCTGAGGTGATGGAACAGAAAGACTAAGCCTGCCTGTGGCCTTGGCTCTGCCTTCCACTCAGAGCTGGCACACACTTGGCTTCTTTTCCATATTACTGACCTTTGTGGGATGGAAAAGAAGTAGAGGAGATAATGACTTTCAGAGTCTGGATGACCCTTCTATGGAGGCCCCTTCTAGAGTGAGTTCATCTCAAGTTCTTACGTTTAGTAAAGAACTTGAGACAGACCTCATGTGTTGGACAGACCTGTCCTGCTGGCCTTCTATGTGCAGTGTGACAAGGAGTCAGTGATGTGGAGGCAGAGTGTTCCAGGCAGAGGAGACGGCAATGGAGACCAGTGGAGCTGAGAAGCAGCGGAGCAGGTTTGAGGTCCTGATGAAGGAGATGACATCTGAGCAGAGCAGGTGTGAGGGAGATTCAGTGTGGAGGATGAGAGGTAGGCATGGGCTTAATCCCAAGAGCCTTGAAAACTACGGTAAGGGTTGGAGATTTCATCCTGGTTACTGCTACATGGTTTTAAGCCAAAAGAGACTGTCATGGTGTGGTGTGATCTGATAGAATGTATGGTAGAAGATGTTTGAAAGGATGGGTGACATGACATGGCATGAATCAACACAGCTCATGCCAACTCCACAACCAACGGATAGAGAACAGAGTGTCCTAGATTAAAAGTGGAAACATCCACACCAATTCCATGGTTTAGCAGTGAGGACAGGATCCTACTGCAAGTGACAGAAAACAAAAGCAAAACTCTTTCAGTAGAGCTTTGTCTTCTCTTGCCTAATGGAAGTCCCACTGGGGAACTGTTGCTGATATTAGTACAGCTGGATCAGCAGCTGGACACTAGTCAGAGTTGTGGGTCACCAGCCAACCCTGTGATGCTCTGGGTTGCTTTTCTGAGGTTTTTAGGTGGCTACCATGGCACTCACATGCCTCTGGGGTTCATGGGGGGAAGGAGGGGAGATAAATACTACTCACTAGGTCTGACCCTCAGTTAACTTTCTCAGTGACCCCTGAGCTTCCAGGGATGCAGGAAAAGTAGGTAAAAGCCTTTCAGGGTTTGGAAGGACATTGAGAATGGCTAATAGTACCACAAACTAAAATGCCCACGCCAGCAGGTTTGAGTAAAAAATCAAGGAGGTCCCATGATTCCTATCATTATGTTTTAACACTTACTATCACTGAGAGAATGTCTACAGGGAAGGAAAAAAACATCAGGTAATCAAATTAATGTGAGGTCATTTGAACAGATACTAATGCAGTATGACCATACCCATGAAAAGTGGAAATGTGGATGTGGAGACAGAGAGAAAGAAGACGATGTGAAGAGATACAGAAGGAATGCGGTGAGGACGGAGGCAGAGACCGGGATTGAGCTGCCATTGGCTGAAGGATAGCTGTGGCCACCCGGAACTGAAGAGTCAAGGAAAGATCTCCCCATGAGCCTGTGCAGGGGACGTAGTCTTGCCACTCCTGCTGTTTCCAACTTCTGGCCTCTGCAGCTGAGAAATGCCACATGTGTGCAGTCTGTAGTATTGGGTTACAGCAGCCCTAGGAACTGGCTCACCTGCTGACTCCTGCTTGGCCTTCAAGGCCAGAGGGATTTCATGGAGGAAGCTTCCACATTCCTCGTCCTGGTTGCACTCCCACACTCTGTGTTAGGTGAGGTCCCCTCTTCTGGGTCCTTGTGCCACCCTGAACATGTCTCCCTGCCAGGCTCTTCCATTCTCTTTTGGCAATGTTTTGTTCTGAGAGAATCCTCATCCCTAAATACTGCTCTCTTGATGATAGCAAAATCCATGGGACCCTGTATTAGTCAGCTTTCTGTTACTGTAGCAAAGTACCTGAGACAATCAGCCTGTAATAGGAAAGGCTTATTTTGGTTCATGATTTTGAAGATTTCTATCTGGTTGGCCCTGTTGCTTTTGTGCCTTTAGCAAGCAAATAGATCCTGGTAGAAATATGTGGTAAAGGAGCTGCCCACTCATGGTGGCCAAAGAGCAAAGGACTGAGTGAAAGGGTCAGGGTCCCAGTGTTCCTTTCAAAGGCATCTCCTCATGACCTAACTTTCTCCCAGTCGGCCCCACCTCTAAAAGGCCCTGCTGCCTCCCAAGAGTACCACAGGGTAGCATGGGTGACCAAGACATCGGCATATGTGCCTTTGGGGGACACTGATCCAAAGCATTGCAAACTGCTTCACAGAGGCCTCCTGGCAGGTTTGAACAGGGACAAAGGGTCCCTTTCAAAACTGCAGGGCCTTCCTCACAATGCTGGATGCAGCACACCCCACAGCATCTTGTCTGCAGCCTCAGTTTACATTCCCAACCCTGTTAATGTGCAGCTCTTTCTTTTGCCGGATTTCCTTTATCTGGTCTCACTAGCTTCCTGTTCATCCTCTTATTTTCTATTTCAAAAGGTGCCATTGTGCCCCTTTCTGCAAGACCAGAGGCTGGCAGGTGCTGTAAGGATCTCAGCTGCAAATGGAGCTCATAACACCTGCCACAGGTGTTTATGAAGTTGACAGATGGTAACATTTGCTGTGAAACATGTAAAAGAATGAGCATCTTGTGGCAATCACAGGTATCATGACCAGAGTAACCCAGCTACTGGATGTAAGCTGTGTTAGAGTCTTTGCTACAATCTAGCCTGAACCCCAGGCCTTGTGCATGCACCAGACTAGGCCATGAGTAAATAAGGGTGTGTGTGTGTGTGTGTGTGTGTGTGTGTGTTTCAATTCAGTTGCATTTAAATCAGTTCATAGCTTTGTTAAATTGAAGCATCATGCCAACAGAGAGATTTAGGACTTGGTAGTGTATTGTAGCAAACAGCATAATTGCAGCAAATGTAAAAGCTGAGCTAATTTAATTAGATGATGCAGCATAATCTTATTGACATTACACTATGTATTTATTTACTTACAGAGCATGAGCTCCTTGCCTGACTTGCTCATTGCTTCCTTCATCTCTAGGACCTTTTGAGCTGTGCTTGGCTCTTGGTAAGTGGTCAACAAATGTGTATTAAGTTTTTGAGTTGATAAGAGCTCAGTGTTCATAGGTGCTGCTGTGAAAGTTCTGGATGATGGACAGGGAAATTTTCTTGGAGAAGGAAATAACTGAGTAAGAGTCTGATGGCCAAGTAGAAGTTTCCCCAGAACATACTGACAAAGTGCAATGGAGGGAAAGAGGGATTTTCCAGAAAGAGGCACTGAAGAACAATATTTCATATCTTGTTTGTATACTGCCAGGAAGAATTCCTTTTGGTCAGACTGGTGCATTTAGTGGAGGATTAGGGTGGGCAGGATTCTTCCTCCCCATCTCTCACACTTTCCACCTCTTTGGTGGTAGGTAGTTGCATGCTGCTTTGAAAGCTATGCAGAATGTAGGGGAAAGAATACCAAATGTCTTGCAAATAGACACACTCTCCATGCAGTTACTTTAATGGCGCCTAAATGATAAATGTTAATAAAAAAGCATTTTTGTTTGGGAAAGCATGATGATATTAGCCCAGCAGACTGTAAATGTTATTTGCATTATGGAAAGGGATTTCAAATAAGGAATTTTGCAGGTTGTCTCTTTGCTTCCACAGTTATTTATAGAGAAAGTATGGGCTATTGCTTGTTTATGGTATCTCTCTTTTTATGGATGCCCAAGTTATTATTTTTTATTGGTTTGAGTACTTATTTTGCACATTTGTAGACAATTATGTAGTTATGCAGCTGTTGTACCAGAGGGACTGTATACATTTCCATGTAAGAAGAAAACTCCACCAGGGACTCTCACTAGATACATCATAAAAGAATTATTGTGGTTCCAAAAAAAGGCTCAAAAGTTACCATTGGCTTTTTACAGCATTGGGAGCAAAATGAATTTAATGCTTTCTTTGCTTAACTTGAGAGTTAAAATCAAACTTTGTAACTAGATCTACAATTTCTACATTTGAATGAAGACATAAAATAAATCAGCAAAAATAAACCACCCAGTAAGAAAAGCATGTCTTTTAATAAACCAGTATGTTGATCCATTTTGTGTCTCTCTTTGTCTCCTGATGGGAAATCTATATATCATGGAAATATTCATTAAGGTAACAAATATTTATCTAGCCCCTCATATATGCCAGGCTTATTCTGCTGCTTCATGTAGGAGAGAGATGAACAAAGACACTGTTACAACTAAGGAGACAGAATGAAAGAATGGAGTAGGGTGAGCAGGATGGATTCTTCTGCTGGTAAAAAGGCATTGGAACTTTTCTAGAGTAACCTTCACTAATTCATTAAAAATATCTGCAAGGGTCCAGGAACTATGTTCCCAGGGTGTGTGAATACATGCACTAGAACAGTTCCTTGGTAGCAGAGATGAAGTGTACTGATGGAGATTATGGGACCCGTGACACGTAGTTGTCTCTAATCCAAGGCTATCTTGGCTGTGGATTGTATGTAATCACTTGCTTGTCAAAGCCTGCTTTCTACCCTCTGACATGTATGTTCACAGAGGTGGTAATACCATAATGCGCTGTGCACATTGCCTGGCACCTGACCAGGAACAAGATGTAAATTGTGGTGGTCTCATGGTTATATCAGGGGAAGAACAAAATTAGAAGATCCCAAGTCAGCCTTGAAAGGATGCAGTTTTGAGAGACACAGTCATATGTGCCTCCCAAAATCTGTAGATGTTAAAAAACATCCAAGAAATAGTGTTAAGATGTTATGTCAGTGTGTGACAGCCTTGTGTATTTTTGATTAAGGAAAGAAGGGATTTTAAATATGAGTTTAAAAGAAAAATCAATGAATTCCTCACTAGATACATCATAAAAGAATATCACAATGCCAAATATCACAATGAATTTTCAGACACACTGAAAGGGCATTTTGAAATAAGCATCTTTATTCAAATAAGTTAGTTTGTCCTATCTTACATTGTTTTTAATACATTCATATGTACTTTCCTCCTCTGAGATGTATTAGTAACATTTATAATTTACCAAATGGAGAATACCACTTAGCTTTAAACAGCAGCAAGTTAAGAATGAATTTGTAGCCAGGAGCATTATCTGTTTCTCTTAGTACAACACCCACCAATCAAAAACAAGACAAACAAACAAACAAAAGAGAGAAAACCCTCAGTATTTATTTGTAATACTTTTCTGCAAAATATTGTTTCACTTTTCTGTTTTATGCATTTTAAGCACGTTTTCACCAAAGGGTATACTCTAAGCTAGTCTCACTTCAATTTAAAGTGAAAGGTTTTTTGAGGTTAGATAATTTACATATAAAAACGTTACTGTACACTTTATAAGATGACTGTGTTTTGAAAACAAGGATTTCAATTTAATCCTATTGTTATTCTGCAAGTTGAAATGCCTCCCTCTTGCTTCTTGGTCTTATAAACAATATTCCTGCTTGTCTTAATTTTAAATTGTTAGTGTTTGGAAATGGATATGCATGCATCTCTCAGACCCAAGCAGTATGAAGTAAGGCCCACTGTGATTTGTCTGATAGACTTGAAGATTATGTGTGTGTATGTGAGACAGAGAGAATATTAATAATAATCTGAACAGACAGGTATATAGCTCTTCCTGAATTACTTTGTTTCTTCTCCCAAGAAATTTTGTTTGCCAGTAGCTGTATCTGTTACAACAAAAACAAAAACTCATACCTCATTTTGTTTCAAAATATGCAATTTATTTCACTTTCTTTCTTTCTTTCTTTCTTTCTTTCTTTTTCTTTCTTTCTTTCTTTCCTTCTTCCTTCCTTCCTTCCTTCCTTCCTTCCTTCCTTCCTTCCTTCCTTCCTTCCTTCTTGTCACTGTTATTCTGGAAAACTCCTTAGGAACCTGGCATTTTGTCTCAACATCTCGTATCCTAAAGTGTCTTTGAGAAATGCAGCCAGATGTTTAGGATTTCGCACCACTGTATTTGTCCTAGGAAGTCTGCCAATGTTTCAGATTCTTGACCCTTGAATTGAATGTGAGCCTCTGACTCTATAAAAGAAAACACCCGAGTTTTATGATGCTGCAAGCTTGGGTTTCACTATAAATTTCCCCTGGTCTCTGCTTGTTTGTCTCTTCCAGAGTTCAGGGCTGTTTCCCAACTCTGTTACACACGCAGCATCCAAGCGGCTTCCTCCACCAGCTCATTTGGTAATTTCTTGGGAGAGAATAAACATCTTTTGAAATGGGAGTGACAAACCTACATTCGAATTACTTTGTCCCTAACCAAAAGATAAGTGCGTCCCCCTCCCCCGAGCGAAACCCAGGGCTCATTCCAGGCACAGCTGTCAGGGCGCTGCTGGTAGGGGAGCTGCCATTGGTGATCGCAAGGATATGTACAAGCTGATCAAAAAATATGGTGTGAGTTTAATTTTCCTTTTTAATTATAGAAAAAGACATTGCCATTAATTCCCGCCAACATGTTCTCCTTTGCTTAGGACACTCTTAGACCATCTTTCTTGTCACTTTCTGAGGCAGTTCTGGAAGTCCTCTTTTGTGAGTGTCTTTGCAAGGTGTGATCAGAAACACAGTGAATGCTGCTGCCTGGTGCCATCTGGTGGAAAGGCAGGCTCCAAAAATACTAGGGTGTGTCCTCACCTATCTTACTCACTGGGTCCTGTGCACCTTGACTGCTGATTGTGCCCTGATGTGAAAGGAGACCGTGAAAGGTAAACGTTTGGAAGGATTCAGGACATTGAGGCAGCCGTGACAGTACCACTCAGGACGCTCCTATTTATATAAATCTCCTCATGCAGACTCTCCATAAGGTCTTGATTTGTGTCCCACAATTGGCAGTGTCGGAAGTATATTATAGACCATTAGGTTTCTACATTATCCTTAATTGATATGTTCCATGGCTAAGAAAAAAAGCCCTTTTCCATAATGAAAACAGTGAGTGCTTTCTTTACAATGCTGTATTCTCCCTTCCTCTTTCAGGCTTTAGAAATATCACAATGCCGTTTATATTTACTTGTGAATTCCTGTGTAGTGATAGCAATTATCATCATCATCATCATTATTTTTATTATTATTTGAAGAGGTTTAAGCAAGAAAAAATTCCAAATATTTTCTTCGGAAATCATAAGTGGTAAATTTGGGGGAGTCCAAGCCACTCAGTTTAGAAATGATCCTTATTTAAAAAAAAAAAAAAACAACAAAGAACACATGTCATGGAACCTGATTCTGCCATTTACTGGCTGCATGACCGGAGAAAGATCCTCTCTGAGGCTTTTTTGAAATGTCAAGTGACTGTTAGAGTTGCCATGCAGTTCCTCGGGGAACAGGGTGAGAGAAGATGCCCTTAGCTCTCACCTCAGGGGCTCCAAAGGTGCCTTCTCTCCTTTCCCATGTTCTGTCCAAATGAAGGATGCGTGGAACAAGTAGGCACATGTGGAGACCCTTCATTAATGGTCCTCATTTATGTCTCCACAGTCCCCAGAAACCCAGCCGTATCTATGATTTCCAACTTGTGCCCATTATGGAGCTATTTATGTGAAACTATTAAATATATTAGGATCCAAACCATTTCCCCCTCTACGGTAGCATTTTGAGGATTGAAAGGTCAGTATCATATCTTCCTTCACACACCTTGACATCGATCAGATCTGTGCACCTCTGGTCCCAGGGAAGGTTGAGGAGGGTCCCAGCGCATGGCCCGCTTCCTGTCTGCCCAAGAGAAGACACTGGCATGTGTGGCAAGCAGTGTCCCTAACTCTGGGTATCAGTCCTACGCCTGTGACTTTGAAGAGATCTACTCAGGCGCTAGGTGTCAGTCTCCTCACCTGTAACGTGGAAGTTTCCGAGGACTAAATGATAAGAGAAAATATCCAAACAGAGAAAGATGTGATGCAAAGAGAGAGTGGTCCAGCCCTTGGCATTGTTCCTGCCACCTGGGAAGCATCTGGGGGGACAGCCATGGGGACTGTCACTGTATTTTAATGCACAGGGTGAGGCAGGAGCACACGGTCTTTGAAGGAGCTGAATTGCTGTTTCTGGTGACTCAGAGGGCCTGATAGCTGGTGAATATGACAGAAGCACTAACAGGAGTAACTGAGGGAACAAAAGTTAAAGGAGCTGCAAGAGAGGGATGGACAGAAAAGGGTTAGGAAATGATCAAGGAAGCCATGGACTATGTGGACCTGGATTAGAGTAGACTACATCTGCAACAACTAGGAGTAAACAAGAACAGAAGCAAAAGGAAGCCAGTAGATTCGAGCACTTCCTATCGCCTCTGCTGTGAGGCAAGCAGGACATTTTCCTGATTGCCAAGCCTTCTTGGCAGCTATGGAACCTTTGCTTTCCTCTTTTGAGTCTTAAATTCACTCTGCAGTAACATAATGAGATGATGGAGAAGTTTCTGGAAAATCCCCGCACTGTCAGTACAGATTCTTGTCCATGGAAAGCTTCCCTACTTAGGCAGGAGACCAAGGGCCTGGCAGGATTCCTGGTCACTCCAAGTGGACCTGAATCATGGACATTTGTCACCTTCCAGCTTCAGCTTTATCTTCTTTTCTTGCTTCTTTCTCATTCCACATCCCTCTTTCTCCCTCTCCATCATGGCCTTGGGAGCAGGCTCCATGCTGAACTGGCCCTTGGAGGTCCACTCAGTCAGCCTGCTGGTGATTTCTTGCTTTCCCACTCTGCCAAGATCAAACAGAATGTTCTTATATTATTCAAAGAAGCTCTTGATGTAACAGATAACCCCAAAATTTTCAGTGATTGTAAGTTTAATCCTTAATCCAATTTGGATTTCTTTACAGCTCTATGCATGATCTCCCATGGGTGATTCTTGGACTCAGACTTTATCTAGCTGGTAGCTTTGCCATTCATCCTCTAATGCCACCATGACACCCTCTGTCCAGACCAGGCAAGAGAGGGCGATCACATGTGGAACCATAGGGGACTGTTCTTTGCCCTCATTCCCTGGGCATGAATTCAGTCCATTCATAAAGCACAGGAAAATGGTTTCAGTTCCTGCAGCTGCCCCAGGTCTGAATCTCATCCCTTCATTTATAATCTGTAATTAAATCTTCAGCAAGTGCCTATCACTCGTCAAGGTTTCTTCTTAGGGCTCTGGTTACCAGCAATGAACAAAGTCCCAGTTGACCAAAAATAGTCCATGTATCATATTATATCTTTGATTAACCAGCAACTTAGATCTTTCCCTGTGTTCTATGAAAATGAGAGTCTTCACTGACATAATGTTTAACACTTCCTAAGAATAGCTATTCATTTCCTTCTTAGTACTTATCCTTCTTCTAGCAGTTAAGGCAGACACTTTGGGTTCAGTGTACCACTTGGACATCACCATTATGATGCATTTTAGAGTTCTCTGCCTCTGCTTACCGAGTAGAGTGGGTGAAAGCCTCTTGGCCTGGCGACCCTGGGGAAGCACACTCTGCTCTTGTGGCATCCTTTACTGGAAAGACAAAAGTCCCCAGAGCTGGGAAAGTATTTCCATGCAATTTCTTCTCAGTTTACATCAAAATCATCTCGTCGCCCTTGGGATTGAAAAATCACACTCTGTAAGCTCTGAGTAAATATTGTGCATCCATTTCCTGCCCCAGTAAGAAGATGTTTTTCTGGGGAGCAGTGAAAATGGTTTGCTGAGGTTTTATCTGTGAGCAGTTTTCTGGACTTACCTCATCTGCAGTTCTTTCCCGTCAGAGACCTTCGAGGGCAGCAGTGTCATTTCATTCGTTTTGCCTTGCATCTCTGGAGGCCCCAGAACCTGGAAGGTGTTTTCCAGGTGCTTGTCGTATCAATACAGACATCAGGGAGACAAGAGAAAGAAAGGAAGTGAACCCTAAACTTTGGGTTCCAAACCCTGGGTCCCTAAGGCTGCCTCTCTCGCTCAAAGAACATTCCCTTCAAGTCCGGGAACTCTCTTGGTTCTAATAAATTCTTTTTGGCCAAAGTCAAGTTTGCATGGATAACAATGAAGTGTCCTGGCAGTGCCAAATGGTTGGACTGAGACTGGACTCCATGGGCCCAGCAGGCAGCTCTACTGTGCGCCTCCTAGTGGCTCAACCAGGAGCTTGTGTCCTAAGTGCACCCAGTCTTGGCTACATCTGACCTCTCAGCTATCCACTCAAAACTCTGCCCTCCTCTGCATTTTCCTGGACCCTGAAGAGCTTTTGATTATGTGGATCATATCTTTCGATATCTATCATATGAGGAATAAAAGTGGGAAAAATTTAAATTACTTAGTTCTTAAGTCATTTAGAGCTACACCTTTGTGTGTTAACATGAATAACCTTCTTATGAAAAATAACCCTAATTTCATATAAATAGTGACAAGAGTGGTGCTGTGACAGATCTCTGCACATATCCTTAAGGTCCAGTTTCCTAAGACGCAGCAGACTCCACCTCGGTATCTGCATTCCTTTTCCACGGTATCACATATCGTGTGGCTGCTGGAAATCTCCACTGTCTAGTTGTAGAAGAATGAAGTAGCACATCAGATAGCACCTTGGCATTATTATAAAAAGAGCTTGGACCTCAGAGATCCTCTGGAAGGATCCTGGAGAATTGGCTGCAGGTTCCACATGCACTTTGATGACTGCAGGGCTCCATGACCCAGACTTTTCCAGAGTTCACATTCTGAGATTCTGAGAGGGAAAATCACCTTCCTTTTAAAGACAGCTCCGTCTAGGCTCACCTGCTAGTATGCTGTGGGGCTTTCAAAATGCCACTTACACCTTCCTGTTTCCTAGTTCCCTCCTTGTAGCACAGGGGTCACAAGAGTAACAGAAACTGTGTGAGCATCATTTAGTCTTGCCAACAGGGCACGGTAGGGACCATGATGGTCTGAGCTTCATAAACAAGGAAACATGGTTTAGGGATGGTACAGAGGTTGAACGGGGCCCCTCAAAAACAGATATGTGCATATAAACTCGCCTAAAGCCTTTGGAGGAAACGGAGCCCTGCCCGCAGAGTGAACTTTTGGCTTCTTTACTGTGAAGGAACAAATTCTGCTATTTGGAGCACCCAGTTTGTGGTATTTGGCTGCAACAGCCACAGGACACTAATCAGAGGGTGAAAGATTTTGCTTGAGGTCTCGTGGCTGCTAGGGGTCTGAGGCAGTGTTTGCATCACCAATTCTGATTCCTGAGTGTGCAATGCAGTGCTTCTTCCCAGATGGGGTCCCAAACCTGCAGGCCTTTGTTTAGATTTAAACAAGGCTATGGGGCTGAGCAGACCCGGCGCAGTAGCAGCCAGAGAGCTCCTCAGCAGCCACGGTTTCCTCTGTCCCACTCTCTCTGCGAACACAGCCCCTCCTGTTCACCAGCCAGCGGGCCACTCACTGTCCAGTGTAATAAAGAGCCCTGTAACTCTGATATGTCCACCTTTGAGAGAGTTGCTCTTTTTACTCCTTATAATAAATTTTTGAAGAATTCCCAGCATTCCTGGTAATAAAACTACAAGGACAAGAGTGTAAAGTTTGTTTTGTTCTTATGTAATTGCTTATGTATTGTCTAACTAAATACTAAAAGTATGTACTTTTATATACTAAAAATATATATATAAAAATAGAGTAGATTTGTTCCCTTCTATCTCCTCTCCCTCTTCTTTCTTTTAGCATTTTCTTGTAATCCATATGTTGTCTTGCAAGACACAATAACTCCTTAACTAAGACATTCCATAGGACTCATTCGAGTTCAGGAGAAATAAATCTTAGAAAAAAAAATGACTACTATCTCCTCTGGCTTCTCTCATGGCTTGTCTATAGTCTGCGCTGATACGAAACCACAGAAACTCAGAACTCTGGGAAACTCAGTAGCTACAGGCAATGTAGAAACTGGGCAGAAATTACAAATTTTGTATCACTAGATTTTTTTTCCCTCCTGAATAACAAATAATCATCATTAATAAAGCAGCAGAGCTTACAGTATGGAATCCACTGCAAGGCACTTTGTGGTGGTATCACTGTAGCATCTAACACATATTTGCTGTTAATTCAAGAAAATGTTGAGATCATTTGCTATGATGGTTGCGAAATTGCTTTTTTCTGCTTCTGTAAGTAACCAACCTGGATAGGCTTCAAAGCCCCAGGAATGCTTGCTCTTTAAGACTGCTTAGACCTTGGCTAATATTTTGTCAACTCTTATTAATTAGAATTAGGGCCTCTTGCTTCATGCAGTGGTGTGATGCACCCAGGTTAGAGTTCAGAGTTCTGGTTAGAACCTGGAGCAAAAGGCAGGTGGCTCACATCAAGTTGTTGATTGGCCTAGTGTTTTGGGCACTGGCCCAGGAATTTCTAAACCCTCTTATAGATTGTGTGACTTCAAAGATGTACACCAACACTTTAGTCCTAAGAACGCTTTCTAGCATTGAAAAGAAATATACAAAACGGTGGTATTAAATTTTGGTTATGTACTTAGGGTTGCCTGTGACTCTAAATTAAAATGTTAGGTATCAAAAACCAAGAAGCATCAAAAAGAGACTTTTTTTTAAATGAGTACAAGGATTCTAAGAAAACTGAGAAGAGAATACATTTTCCCTCCGTGTGAGTCTTGGTAATATACTTTTAGCTGTATTGTAAGATGTGCTGAATTTATTTGCAGTATTTTCATATGTAGTTTGCCCATCATACCTTTCTCATGATGTTCCTAATGCAAATTTCCTAAATATTTGTTGTACTAACGAACCTATTTACTTTTTGTGTACTTAATCTTAAGGACTATTGGTTGACATTTCTAGTGGACGAGATGTGCCCTTTTTGGCACATGTGTTAGGTCCTTGACCACATGGAGCTTGAAGGCAGAGTGGGTTTTTTTATGTAAGGAAGACTGTGATGGTCAGTGTTAGATGTCAACTTTATTGGGTCACAGGCTACCCAGATGTTTGTTGCAGAGGACATTACCATTTAAATTGATAACCTGAATAAGCAGATTGCCCTTTCTGATGGAGATGGCTGTTATCTGATAAGAGGAAAGCCTGAATGGAACAGAAAGGCTGCTTTCCCTGCCTGAAAGCCTCAAGCCGCCTCAACATTTTCTATCCCCACATGTGCCCTGAGACATCAGCTCTTCTTGAGTGTTGAGCCTGCTGGCTGTTGGACTGGAACATTCACTGTTTTCAACAGGAAGTACGAATCAGCTCTCTTGGGCTGCCAGCTTGACTATAGCAGAACTTGAAATTCCTACTTATATTTATAGCGCTATAAACTGAGGAAAATCCTCAATATCTGCTGTAGGCAAACTGGAGCTCAAGATAACCAATATGAATGATACATATGATAAATATTGTATATATTCTGTATGTATATAAATTTATGTCTGTTTTATATAGAGAGTTAAGCACTGAACAATATTTTGGTCAATCATAGAATACATATGCAATGGTGGTTCCATTAGATTAAATGGTCTGGTATCATTGTAGCTGTCTTACTTTGCATCTGGAAAGGGCAGGTGAGGGAACAGAGTGATTCAAAGACAAGCCACATAGGGTGCATTTTAGAGCTTACAGGTTTACAAGTATGCACTACACTCTTTCCACAACAACAGAATCAGCTGACGACTCATTACCCTAAATGTAACCTCATGGTATGAGATGCATGACTTTGACATCTACGTTTGTAAGGATGTTATGCAGAGGCCCTAGCCTGTTTTGATGTGCTGTGACACCAGGGCTCATGCACATATCACCTCTGAGCATTGGGTTTTATGCTCAGTCGGACAGGTGTTAGAGTGCCTGTGCATTCACAAGCCCTGTTTATGTCTGCAGGCCCAGGCCCTGTCCCACTGGTGGAGAGCACAGACAGTGGTCTTGTGGAAGCACCCTGTTTTTCTGGGCCACCATAATACCTATGTGACTATGTCTTGGTTACTTTTCTCTTGTTGCTGAGACAAAATAGCCAACACCAAAAATTAAGAAAGGAAAGGTTTATTTAGCTCACTGCTTATGGAAGTTTCAGTCCATAATCAGCTGGCTCCAAGGCAGGGTGGCATGGCACAGGGGCAACACTTCAAGGCCACAGCCAGTAAAAGCAGCCGGAGCAAAAGCAGGAGAACAAGCCTCTTTTCCTCCCTTATATTTATTGTATGCAGGCCACCCCTGTCCTCCAGGGCAGGTGCAGCACTCACAAAATCTCTGTGCCTTCCTCTTGCATAGGATAAGGATATTTACAAGGTAAGGATCCTAGCTCCCTACTGAGTCCTTTAGTTGAACTTCTAAACTTCTCATGTTGACACAGTGTATCAGCTATAGCCAACTGTTCAGCCTAGTATGTCTACTTCATTGCAATGCTTAGCAAATTAGTAAAACACCCTCTGTGTGTATCCGGTGGGTCACCCCTTCCTCTCTGCACTGTTGTCTTGCTCTGAGTCCCGTCTGCCATGAATGTAGCAGCTTTACTGTAGCACACCCTTCCACTGTGCTGCTTTTGCTGAACGGAAAATGAATCTCCTAAAACTTTAAGATAAATTAAACCTCTCCTCCCTAAGTTATGGATGTTGGACTTTGTGTCTCAGCAATGAGGAATCTGACTAACACAGCCCATCCTGAGTTCTAGTTCCTCCTCAACACCTCTGGCGTCTCACAGTCTCACACTCCACAGGGGCTCACGCTCAAATCTGTAGATACAGGAGGGTTTCCATGGGTCTCTGGCACATTTCCTCCCTCCCTAATGACAGAAAACATCAGACAGATACCAAAGCGGAGACCAACTTGCAGAGTGATGAGTAGGGACTTGGAAGTAATTGCATTTCCTCAGCTCTGTGTAAAGAGAGGAACAGTTAAAAAAAACCTAGGTGTCATAGATAGTGTCCTCATCCTTTGTGATACCCATTTTTCTTCCTCACCTGCTCTGATCTGGTAGGAACTTATGCACTGTGTTTGCCTATAAGCTCTGAAGTGTATCCTGGGTGACTTGTCCCTGAGTCCCTCTGTCCCCTCACCTGTCCTTTCCAAGGCCATGTGCTCCCAGTCAGTCACCTCCTTTTATCAGTATTTATTGTTTTACTCCACATCCTCAATCCCAAGACAAAGACACCAACTTGACTGTGTGGGTTCCAACTAACAGGGATCTGCTGTCAGAGCTTGGCTGGCTTGTGTGGCCTTGAGCACCCTGGGGCAGCCTTCTAAGTGGCAGCTGCCAACTGCCAGGAAGTTAGAGGTTCTGATTCTGTCTTCCTGAAAAACAGTTCTATTAGGCAAAAGTGACATTTCTAAGCCCTTGTGTGTGTCTCACTCATAAAAAGTTCGGCAGGTTGTCACTGAGAAGAGACTACAGTCATTTCCAGACTCCAGGAGCTGCTGATTCTGAATAGATAATTCTCCTTCCTAGTGTTATTTATGAGGCATGCTCTTGCTACTAGGTGAGACAGAGTAATCATCCTGATCACTTTCTCATTGTTATAATAATTAGACATAAAATCAGTATTTACGTATAACTTGCAATGTAAAGATGTGCTCTCTGTATGACTCTGGCCTTTACAAATGGAAATCTGATTCCAGTAGCCAATGAAATGTCACAATGTAATGAGGATTTTGAAATAATGAGACTTGTACTGCTTTGAGATTGTTGATGTATTAAAATACAAAGCTGCCTCTATTTTCTCACTTTTATTAGATGAGTGGATGTTTGCTCAAAACAACTGCCAGTTTGTCTAGTCCCTGAACAATCCTTCACCTTTTGGGATTATGCTTAGTGTGTGTGTGTGCATGCATGCGTGTGTGTGTGTGTGTGTGTGTGTGTGTGTTTAAAGCACCCTCATTGCCTCCACTGCATTGGGTCTCCTGGCTGAGCGGGGTGGCAGGTGGGCAGCTGAGCCTCTGTGCACTCAAGCGATGTGAATGTGGACAGAGGCTGTGGCTGGTTCCACAAGGGCTGTGCAAATCCTGTCTGACCAGGGACACTGCCCCTGCCCCTGCCCTGAGGACCACGAAGAAAGGTGTCCCCAAAATAATGTTTTTGTGCCCTGTAGACAGGATTGTTTCTTTGCTTTCATTTCTGTGATCTCCTAAATACCACCCCCTGCTTCCAGTTCACTCCTGTCCCTGAGAAGACAGGACAAACTTCAGCAACTAGAACCTATGGCTTCTGGGTTGGCCACACTTCCTCTGTCCCCCGAGGAAAGTATGTGGTTTGCCACTGTGCTATATGTCTGAAAAACCACAGGATGCTTTCAGCAGGCCAAGAGTAATCTCTATATCCTGGGTGACCTTCTAGTCACTCTGTAACCTCCCCCAAACTGGGACTATGACTTTACCCCTGAATTCTTAATTACCTTGTAATAAAAGGTGTTTGCTGAGTGAATGCTTGATCATGGTGGTTCAAAGAAGGATATTGACTTAACTCAGTTAGAATGAGATGGTAATAGATGGGGTTTTGGTACATAGACCTTTTCTTAAACACTTACCTGTGGTGGGCATCAGGTTCACACTTACCAACAATTATTGGTGTGCTCAATGTGTATAGTGGGCTTGCTTTCAAAGTCCTTGGTTTCCTGTCCTGGAAAAGGGTTACAGAGTGGAGTTGGATAGCAACAGCCATAGCCAGCAGAGGGCTGGACTGGGTATGAAGAGATCCTCATTCCAGAGGAAGGAATAGGAAATGTGCTTTCAAATAATTGAGGGGTGATTAAACAGGAGCATGGTGCATTTGTACACACATGCATGCACATACACACACACACAGTCCTCTGTAAATCCATGCTCTCCTGAGCATCTCAACAGTGCCACAGGAGGTGAACCTTGACGTGTGCTCCACAGTGCCACCGCCTTCTTCCGCTCCCCAGGAACCCCTTTGCCTCTAACCCCTCCAGTCTCTGCACTGCTACTCGAGGTGGCGACTGGCTGCTAAACTGAAACATCATCTCATCTTTAGAGGACTGGGCTCCTTAGATCCAAGCCTGACACCATCGGCCTGAAGTGAAGCAGCAGCATCCAGGAAGAGCTGGGAGCTCCAGGCGAGCTCGCGGCACCAGCACCACTCAGGAAGTTGGTTCTACCTCTGCATTTCCACTTGGAATTCCCCATCCCAGGCCTTCTGGAGGTTCAGTCCAGCAGCTTCATCCCCAGCAGAGCAATTGTCCATATGAGTTGCCAATAGCACTGTTAACAGGGGGTGGCAGCTTCCTGGACTTGGATCTGCCACCCTACAGGCTGCAGAAAAGAAGGAGGTGGCTCTCAAACCAGCCCTGGCACCTCTGATGAGGAGAGGGCCCTGGCCTGTTGAAGGGCTGGGATTGGAGTTCCAGGTGAAGATGCAGCCTCCACAGAGTGCAGTGTGGGGCGCTCGCCTCTCCTTCCTGGCATGGGGGTGCCCTTTAATTCCTCTTAGTGCTGGAAGGGGACTTGGTAGAATTGATTTGGCAAAAAGGTTAATGCGTCGTTATGGCTACAGTTGGCCAATTGAATTGCTAGTGATTGAGGCAGGGGAAGCATTTAATTTGACACGCAGAATGCAGGTCCACTGGAGCTGCTATCTTGGTTGCAGCGGTGTGTGTGTGTGTGTGTGTGTGTGTGCGTGCTTCTTGGTCCCTCAATATACTCTTGCTTTTCATTCTTGCAGCCGCCCTGTTAGGAAAGGAGTCGTTATTACTATTCTTTATTTACTCGTGAGCCCTCACTGCTAACTTCTATGGAAAGCACAGGGGCTTATCTTTCCACTATGTCATGTTATTTGTAAAGCTGTGGAAATACAGGCCCTGTCTTTTATAGGCCAGGGGCCTCCTAAATACAACACATCTTTAGCGACCTCCTTTGTATTAATAAAGTTTTATTGAAACACACTTAGGCTCATGTTTAGGAATGGCCAGGAAGAACAGAGTCGTTGCTGCAGAGACATCTATCCATCCTGCAAATCCTCGAGCAGTGATGGCCAACATATTAGAGCTTTAACTGATGCAAACAGCCTACCACGGCACATATGCCACAGGTTTGCCACCTCTGGCCTGGGGTGTTAACTGTGGTCCTGCAATAGAAAGCATTTGTGGACACCTTAGAGGATTGCCCAATTGAGCAAATAAAAATACAAGTTGCCCATGTAGTTTTCAATTTCAATAAGCAATGAATTTGGTAGAGGGGGACTGGGTATCGAACTCAGGCCCTCACACTTGCCAGGAAGGCACAACGTCACTGAGATAAATCTCTGGCCCCAGCAATGAAATTTTTTAAAGCAAAAATATGTCCTATATTTAACTGCTAGCTGTTATTTGTTTTTTATTTTTTAAAATCTGGTAACCCTGTGTCTCTTACCCTACGATATGGGAAAGAAATAACAACTTCTATTTACATTTCTCTTTCATCTCAACCTACTTAAGTTGATATTTCTTTGAATGTTTTATAATATTACATGCAGTCATATATACATCATTTATAGATAACTAAATGCAAAAGTGTTAGGAGTTTTAGGGTTTGGATACATGTCTCTGATGCCCATGTGCTAAAGACACAATGCTGTTAGGAGGTGATGGGACCTTTAAAGGGAGCCTAGAAGGACATCTTCTGATCATCGGGGTTGTGCCTTGATGGGGTTATTGGGACCTCAGCAGCCCCTTCCCAGCACTGAGGGGAGTGGTTTGGTTCTACTCACACTTGCTGCGATGTGCCTGCTGTCTCGAAGCCATGGGTGACCACTGATGGAAATCTCTAAAACCAAGAGGCAAAGTACTCCTTTTCTCTCTAAGTCGACTCTCTAGTATCTTTGTTATAGTATTAGAAAGCTGACTAACACAGTGGGTAAAGAGATTTATTTCCATAGATACTGGCACATCGTGAAAGCGTTTTGCAGGCCACTGGGATACCAGGGAGTCTTGGACTCAGGTGACCATTCAGATCTGCCACTGTGCCCTCTGGGGACATGCAGCAGGATGCCAGACTCCCACAGCCAGCTATAGCTCACCTTGCTAGAGGAAGCTCTCTGGTTTCTGGTCCCCAAGGGTAACTGGGGGAATGTCAGTCCCTGTGCTGGTCATTTTCCACAGCCAGTGGGGATGTCTACCACCTGTGTCAAGCCGAGCCTCTGGTGTACAGCAGGTACACTATAGATGTTCCTTTCCGCCCAGTCACATGAAGGCAGGTCTTGTGGGAGGAGAGGACAGCAGTCTCGGGGCACCAAAAGGAAAATTCTTCAGGTGGGCCTTTTCTCTCTCAGCTTCACCCTGGCAGTGCTGGTGACTCAACAGGAGTAAACTGTTTATATCCGTGGAGTCACTGTACTCGCTGTGAGGTTTCAGGTCACAGAGGGCCTGTGACATGGTTTTGAATTGTCCCCCATTTGAGGCTTCATCCTTCGTCTCTCCTGTGCAGCTTTATGGGGATTGATTAGAAACTGTCTGGTGCACACAGTGACTGTCATGGTGAGAGCCGAGGGTCTCAGGCACGGTGTGAGGATAAGATCATGGCCACTTCCGAGGCCTCCCCAAAAGGAAGGAAAAGGCTGAGCCTGGGGGTGGGGAGAGCACCCTACTTCCTGGAGGGAGCTGGGCTGCAGATTCATGTACACGAACTGCTGTCATCAGCCAACCTGGGATCAGAAGCTGCACATCCTTTCAGGGATTTTTGTTTATTTACTTATTTTTTTGAATAGTTGCATGAGTGTCATATGCTCAAGAGGCAGGAATGGACCAGGTTGGCAAGGACCTGTGGGCTGCACTGCCCTTCTATTTTTTGCAACAACATGGAAGATACTAATTACAAAGAAGATAAAAACAAAACCAGCCTGAAAGTCCCAAGGTGACTTAACTAAAATATCAGTTATGCAAAGAGCAAAACCCACAAATGCCTCAGAGCATTGGCAGCTGCCATTTCCTGCCACATCAACTTCCCATCCCACCGCTGGGCTGGGGCTGCCTCAGTGTTCCTCCCATGTGCATTTGATCCGCCAAGAAACTGGGCTTCCAGAGGCCAAAGGCCTCCCTCAACTTTGACATGGAGTTTGAATTTGAACTTGAGTCAGTCTGTCAAAGCCAAGGCCCTTCAGCCAGCCTCCTTCCACAGAGTTCAGCTAGGAGCCCTTGAGCATTGCTTCCTGCTGGGGGCCCTAACTGCTCCCCAGCTCTTCCATCAGGCTTCCCTCCACTTCTCCCTCCAAAGCCTGGAGGTCCAAGGCTTCACACTGTAAGTGTATTTTTCATTCCCTTGGTTGGCGTCCCCTTGTGACATCACAGGTGTTCCCTTCCTGCTTGCCTTGGAGCTGGGTCCTAAAGCACCTCTTGTGGAGAGGCCTCCTTTTATTGTTCAACGTTTGGGGGTCACTTTGTGGAGAGGGCTCTGTGTGAATCTTTTTGCTTTGCTTCTTTTCCTTGGCTCTGGAAATACGTTTTAAAGTCCTTCTTGGCTTGAGGATTTTTTATTGTAAACATAAAACGTTCATTGAAACATTAAACATTTTACAGCTGTTTTTCAGCACATAAATTTTCATGGACACCCACCGCCTCTCTGTCACACCCCCCTCATATATTTAGCCTCCTCTCTTTGCTTTCCTCCTAAAATGGTTCCAACAATGGAGCTAAGAGTGGGTAGCAGGCTGGAGCACTGATGTAACAGAATGGTTGGTATAAATCATCCAGTTTGGAAAAGCACACTGCATTCACTTACCCAGGATGTACATAGTGCCAGAAACTTGCCAGGGGGTACAAACCTCATTCTTTTCCTCCCAGCCCCAACTCATGCACCTGTGAGCCTAACTCTGCACCAGACCCAAGGAGGCTGCTGGGAAGACCCAAACTGTATCAGCACTCACACTGGCCTTGGAGAAGAGCTGCCTCTGAGAATCGAAAGAAGGAAAGCCAAAGTAAAGTGACACAAATGGGCAAGTGAGTTGTCCAGAGCATCTTTCTCAAAGGACGATGCATGGATGGTTTGGCTTCTCATCAACACAGGGTCCTGTAGGAAAGTGACCTGGTTGGGCCCCAAATAAGGGTTAGGATGAGTTTGATGCTCAGAGGTGGAGGGAAGAGTGCACAGAGCACACTAAGCGTTCACTGTGACAGACACCACTAGGTGCCTGGTGAATTCACACCCAGTTTACTGGGGGTCATGGGTAGCATGTGCTCTCTACACTGGACTGTGGCCCTCCTGCATATCACCATGGCCTCCTGTGGGGGGCGTACTTCGTTGCTCCTGTATTTTTGGCCTTGTTCTTGTGATTTCTCTTTGCTCACGGCCTATGAACCAACAAAAATCAAGTAGCAGTTTGAGATATGCTCCTGTGACTTGGCTTGTCCTCTTTAAAACGGAGTTAAATTTTGGAGGCAAATTCAGTCAAACTCAGCCAATATTAGCTAAACTGCAACCAATACATAAACCAATAAGTGGGGGAAATAAATATTTGTGCTTCATCACAGATTTTCAGTGCTATTTGTTATATAGCAGTGTTTTGGCTGCAGCTGACTAATATGCCCCCAAGAGGCTTTGCATCCGCTTAGAGTAAAAATCCACTTAAAGACCCAAACTCCCGAGTTCCTCTGATGCTACCTCATCCTACATCTTGCCCAATGTCATCTAGCTGCTGTGGTCTTCTCTCTATTCTTAGACATTAACCTATGCCTGCCTCTGGGTCTTTGTCCCCTTTGCTTCTTTGGCCTGGGAAGAAGCAGCCATGGCTTCCTGGCCACCTTACCTAGAAAACAATACATACCTGCCAACATTATTTATAGGTGCTCATTGTGTGCCAGGCAATGTCCTCAGCATCTCACCGTGGCCCAGTGAAGTCGGTGTACACTCCCAAGCCTCCTTCCTGTGAGGATGAAGAACCTAGGCTCAGTGAGGACCGGCAACTGCCGAGTCACCCAGCTGGGAAGTGATGGAATGGAATGCACACCCTGCAGCCCTACCAACTCTATTTCTTTTCTATTTCTTTTCTTCCACCCTCTGAATAATTGCCATAATCTCTCCCTTATCTCACAGCTCTGATTACTCAGGATCTAAAAATATTTAATGGGAAATTCCAGAAAATAAAATGCTTGTGAGTTTCAAGTTTTATGCCAGTTGAAGTAGCTAGAGGAAGCCTTGTACCATCCTGCTGTCCTGTCAGGCACTAGGGTCACATTTTGGGCAGCATATCTATGGATGGACTTTCCTGCCCATTCATCACCTGGTGGACATCTCAGCTACCAGATCGACTGTAGGGTTTTCAAGTCACCCTTATTGCACTTAATGATGGTCCAGCAGCATGATAGTGATTGCCTCCTTGGCAATCTGAAAATGCCAAAGAGGGCCTACCAAGTGCTTGCTTTAAATTTAGCATTGGGTTTGGTACTTACCTGGTTTCTGGTCTCTGCTTGGGGCCTTTGATTGTATCCCTTTGTAGATAACTGGACACTACTTTTTATATTTGTTTTTTCCCTTTTCAATCTCTTTTTTTCTAAAGTGTAGACTGATGAGCTTTTCCAGCTACAGCGAAGGTGCTGCAGATACAGCCTTGCACAGTTTAGATGTCTCAAAAGCTGAGATCCTACCCCTTGCTCTGTCTCAGTCTGCTCCAGGACCAAGGATGCATTGTGACACCTCCTTCCCCTTCAGTTTCTTTGTCAAAGGAGAAGCTTGTTCTTGGTGTCTGCATCCCTCTGAGACTGGGCATCCCAAAGATCTAAGATACTCACTATGTGAAGTATCAGTCCTTCATGACAGGCATGCCACACAGCCACCCATAAAGCTCCAAGTCCACTTGCACTGGAGAGCCCTGAGTGTGCCTGCCCGCAGTGCTCTCTCCCACAGTATCAGTGACTCCTTTCGTGGAGCCGACTCAGCCTACATCTAGCATTTACCCCCTGCACCCTGTGTGCATGACAGAATCCCCAAGAACAAAGTCGGATGGGTAGCAGACTAGGGCAGAGTAGATGCTCCATACATATTTGGTGAATAGTGAATGCATGAACCTTGTCTACATACTTACCAACAGTTTATCACCAATACCTGTGAAGTAGCCCCAAAGACTGCATGTAAATTGTTAGGTTTTTGGTGCAATAAGAAAGAGAATATAAAATAAAAAGTAGCCTTTATTCTGACGTGGAGAGAACTCCATGACTATAGACAGCCTGGCATTTCTCTGACTTGACTGTGGGGCATGGGATATATATATATATATATATATATATATATATATATATATATATATATATACACTCTGACCAGGGTTAGCGATTAGGGTGGGCCCAGATGATGTGCAAGGAGCTGATTGGGACCTTTCTTGCACCACTGGAAAAGGAAAAGAAAGTTTTCATATAGGAAGGAGGGAGTGGCCTCAAAGTAAACATCTTTGATCCTGCCTCCACTACAGTAATGCCGTGTGTAGGGCATAGTCCTTTCACTCCCATCTTTTTATTGTTAGGAAAAGGGCAAAATCTCTCTCTTACTACTTCCTGCTGGCAGGGGGTGCCGTATTGGGGTTTAGGAAGGTTGATGGGATGATGGTTGATATCCATGTAGAAGCTGGTACCAGGTGTTTCAGCCAGGACAACTTCATCATTCGTGAATGCCCACATCTTAGACTGGAAAAGCAAAGAGACAAGGTGCTATGAGGAGGAAGGACACTGTCATATTTAAGGACCCAGGGGAGGTAGAAGGAAAGGCGCCTTTGATTTAAATATGCCGTTTTATCAGGACTATGGCAAGGTAGAATTCTGAAAAATAAGTGTGGGGTTAGGAGGAGTGAAGTTATGAGAGGTGATTATTATCTCATCTGAAAGGGCTTGTCTCTGGTCCAGGAGTTGAGCTGGAAAGAATAAGAAACATGAGAAATATAAAGCCTGATAACAAAACATGACTTAGCCTGAGAGCTGTGGCTGTGTGGCCTTGGTGAGAGAGACAGGTGGGCAATAGAAGATGAGATGACCACTCAGGATGGATTTAGGGTTGGGAGGGCACCGCTTACCTTGAATGATGTGGTACCAGGATGGAGGTTTAGCAACTTTGACTGCTGTTGGGGTTTCCAAGAAGACCAGGTAGGGGCTGCTCTGCCATGGTTGTAGTCCTTGGGATGATTTTCTGTAACAGGACTTTAGTAACTGCATCAGCAGCCAACCTGGTTGTGGAAAAGGCTTTTATCCATCCTGAAAAAAGTACAAACAAAGGTGAGAAGATATTTGAGAGTTTTGTGGCAGGGCATATGTGTAAAATCTACCTGCCAGTCCTGACCAGGGGTGTGTCCACAAAATTGATGAATAGGAAAGAAATGGGGTGGTATGTGTCTCTGAGGAGAGGGTCTACTTTAGAGATGACAGGTGTAAGTTGTTGAGACTTCGGAGTGTTTGGGTCAGTCTACATAAACACAAAGGAATCCTGACAATTAGGGTGTAGGGGAGATGGTAAAAATAAAAAGGCATTTTTAAGATTTATATCTGTAAAGTGAGTGGTGGAGGGAGGGATATGAGAGAGCCTGGTATAAGGGTTTGGCACCACTGGGTGGATTGGGGTAACAGTGTTATTGATTACTCTGAGGTCTTGTACTAGATGATAAGACCCATCAGGCTTGAGTACTGGGAGAACAGGAATATCGTAGGATGAATGAGTAGGTTTAAGAAAACCATTATCTAAAAGGCGCTTAATTGTAGGTTTAAGGCCCTATAAATGTTTAGGAGCTATGGGATATTGGGGAACACAAGGAAAAACTGAAGGATCCCTGAGTCGAATTAAAATAAGCATGGTATGGGTAGTGCAAGTGGGATTAGAGGTATCTCAAACTATGGGATTGACCAGAGAAGAAGATCTCTACCTAAAAGGAGTGTGGGACATGTTGGAATTATTAGGAAGCCATGGGTAAAGAAGAGTCTGGAACCTGCATGGAATAGGCCCTGTCTGCAAAGGCTGCATAGGTTGGCCGTCAACACCCACTATAGAGACTGAGGACTTAAGAGTCTGAAAACTCAGGAAGAACACTATATAGGGCCTCTATGTCCACAAGTATAGAGAATGTCTTACCTGAGACCTTCAGTGGGACTTGGGGCTCTGAGAAGGATACCTTAATGGGAGGCTGTGGACCCCGAGCCCCATCAGTGTTTAGCAGCAAGTCCGAGTAGATCAGTCAGTGATGAATCTGGCAGTGATGAAATCTCCTGTGAGGGCAAGGAGTCAGAGGATGGCTTACCCACTCTCTGGTGGCTAGGACAGTCGCTCTTTTAATGGCCCTTGAGACTGCAATAGGGGCCAGGCCCCAGAGGAGCACCAGGTTGGGGTACTCTCTTGCCCGATGTCTTTTTTGCTGTACTTGAAGCATGGTCCGGGAGGGGCTTGGGCAGCTCTGCCTTGTCTTGGTTTACCTCTCTCAAAGCTCCAAGTGTCACTGCTAAAGATCAGATTATTTTTCCTGTTAATTTTTGTCTCTGTTCTTGAAAACATGAAAAGGCACATTAAGAAGGTCTCCCTGTGGGGTTTGAGGGCCATTTTATATAAGACAGAGTGAGAGAAAGGCACATCCGTGAAATAAAGGCCTAACAATGATAGGTTTTTGTCAACTTGCCGCCATTGTGAGGAATAAATAAAGATCAGCTTTTTTTTTTTTTGCCACCTTGAGGCCAAGAGCACCAAGGTTATGTATGAACCAGGCACTCCAGAGGTGTGGTTTATTTTTTTTGGCAGGGGTGGGACAGGAAATGGCCCCTGGACAGAATTATGAGTTGAGAGAACAGCTTCGCCTGGGGATGTAAGAGCATTAGCTCTCCCCCAAGAACATGGAAGCTGTGTTGGGTTACATCTATCAAAAAAAGTCGCAACACCCATTCTCCCAGGCTGCACCGAAGAGCTGGGGGCGGGGTCCCAGGGAACAAAATTAACAGTTTTGCTTCAGGCTGTATGGCCTGAGTCCTGAAAACTGGTATCTTTGTCCCAGGATGGTAAGGATAGGTTTTCTGACCACAAGCTTGCAGATTTTAGGAACGGAAACAGAAAACCCCATGACTGCGATAGCTCACCTTTGATGAGTGAGGAAGGTAGCCTTTGCATGAGGATTAGTGGTGGCAAGTTAACATTCCCACAGCAGAAAATGGTGGTTCACAGGCAGGGTCAGCTCCGACTTGGGAGCTAACATACTCTGCCATCTGAGTCCTACAGCACCATTCTGTTTGGTTTTTGCACAATAAGAGAGAGAATATAAAATAAAAAGTAGCCTTTATCCCGAGGACATGGAGAGAATTCCATGACTATAGACAGCCTGGCATTTCTCTGACCGGACCGTGGGGCATGGGAGATATATATATATATATATATTCTCTGACGGGGTAGTGCTTAGGGCGGGCATAAATGACGTGCAAGGAGCTGATTGGGACCTTTCTCATGCCACTGGAAAAGGGAAAAGGAAGTTGTCATATGGGAAGGAGGAGTGGCCTCAAAGGAAACATCTTTGATCCCGCCTCCACTACAGTAATGCCCTGTAGGGCATAGTCCTTTCATAAATAATTACCATTGGCCAGTGGCAGAAATAATGAACTCTTCTTGGGCAGTGGTTTCATTATTTCTATCTGTAGCCCTTACCCGTCTTCCTTCTTGCTATCCAGGGAGATACAGAGGTAAAGAAAAGAGTAGATTAACCCAGCTATACTGGCTGTTAAGATCGCCTTTCCACCCCTTTCCACCAGTGCCATTAGGGTCTTGCTGAATCCCTGTCAAGATGCGCCTTTCCCTGGGAAAGGCCCTAGCTCTTATTACAGTACCGCCGCCACCAACATGCCTCAACTGGTTAGCAAGTGGCAGCTGTGTGAAGTCACCAAGCACAGATAGGAATCATTAGGGGAGAGTAGGTGAAGTGCTTACTAAAGGTGCTGTCAGGGCCCATGGCAGAGGGGGCCCTCCAGCCTGCCATGTGCCCTCTGCACTTGTTTTTCACGCATGCTCAGATCACACTGCACTGTGATGTTAAAGCTGCACTCACCTCACCCTCTGACACAACCAACACAGATACTACCCAAATCCTGGTAAAGCCCCATATCTTATGCAGGAAGGACCACCTTTGGAAGGAGAGTTGATTTGCAAAGCAGCCTGATACAGAGTCTCTTATTTCTCCTTGTGATGAAATAATTCATCTTTATACTTCTCAGGCCATGGTGAAATTCGAACCTGGATGAAACCAGGGACTGCAAGTTTTATTTGTAGCAATGGGATCAGAGGAGTTAACCAAGTATATTCTAAAATTATCAATTGCAGACCACAGAGCGAAGGTGTGCTTTAGACATTGTGGGTTGGGTGGACAAAGGCAGCGGTCTGGTCCTCTGTGCCTGGTTGCCTGCAGATGCCAAAGGGTGCTGCTTCCGTGGTCAGCCACATAGGCAGTGTCCACATCTCACAGAGGAGCAGTCAGAGCCCCAAAGAATTTAGTCCCTGCCCTATTAAGAACATAAATGTTCTAAAATCCTGATTGGATTTTTGCATTAAAATGACCATTTAAATAGTAGTGCAGAGAAAGAGAGAAAGGGAGGAGGAGAGAAGGGAGAGGAGAGAAAGAGAAAGAGAAAAAGGGGAAGAAGAGAGAGAGAGAGAGAGAGAGAGAGAGCCCACACACTCAAAATCCAGTTGTAGATTCTGACCATAGAGTATCAAATCATAATGTAGCACTTAATGTTTCTTTGTTTTTAGTTTTAATGTTAGGGATATAAAAAATAGTTAAGAATTTATTTGTTTTAGTGCAGGGAAATAAAAGGAAAGGCTACATACTTGGATAATAACAAAGCATGAGTTAGGCTAGAGGAAGTGTTTTTTGTCCTACTTGAGTAATACCTTGGGAGGAAAAATTACAGATCTTAAAAAAGGTAATATATTACATTGCTGTGAAATGGACCAAATGGATTACCTTCCTTAGTGTCAGATTGGGTGTTTGAATCTCAAGTTACCTGGAATGCAACTGTACTTTCTATATTTAACCAAGCTTTTTATAAATTATTCCCGTTAACACCTCAGGCTAACAGCCACATCCTGGGTGTTAATTTAATACCAATTTTGACTTTCTTCATTGTGAAGGTCTCAAAATAGACAGAAGGCTAGAAAGCAGCCTGTTGCAAGTCTTCTACTCTTGATAAGCCAAATACTTTTTGGCAGAGTTACTGTAAACAACTCCCT
>PVLA01011820.1:0-49604 GCA_004027455.1 Hydrochoerus hydrochaeris | reverse complement strand
CTCCCTTCTTCTGTCTGTATCATCCTGAGAGATGCTTCCCGAGAGCATTTCTTTTATTATTCTACTCATATCCTGCTTTACCTGATTTAATATTTCACTTTTGAGCTCATCTACAAAGTCCCAAAGATATTTCTTAATGTCCATTGAAGCCATGTCTGTTGTTGCGTGTTTGCCGCCCTCAGTCTCCCTTGTTTTTCCCTCTCCTGGATTTCCTGCTCTCAGTATTCTGGGCTGGGGGCCTCCTCCTGCCTCTCTCTCCTGTCATGGCCCTGGCTTCCTCCACACAGGTTACAGTGCAGTCCCAGCTCCCTTCCCTGTTGGCCAAAGTTCCTCCAAAGCATAATGGTGAGGGACCTCCACCCTCTCCTGCCTGCTCTTGTCACTGAGGTGCAAGCAGTGGCTGCATATGCCTGCCCCTCCCCACCGAGCCAACCAAACTTCAGGGGCCTTCACCAGGTTAGTACTTGCTAGGTGCAGGGAATCGATTTGGCATGTCTCATTGGGTCCCGGCCAGCGGCACGGCCCAGTCCAAGCAAATCCCACAAATTTGCTCTGGGGAGGGAGCAACCAACTGAAGTCACTGTTGCTCCCAGTTCAGGCTCCTCCTGCCCAATTCCAACATGTTGCCCATTTGGTCCCACCCTTCCTGTGGGGGAGGTCTCATTCCCAGCACTGACCATGGATTAATGAAGGTCCCTTCGCTGGCTCCGCTCTCCATTGGGCTCACCAACCCCTGACTTCAGCGCTGCTGTGCTTCCTGTGAGTGGCAGTGGGTATGAGTTTGGGAGCCTCTGCTGGCCAGGGCGAATTCAAGCTGGTGCAAACTCGGCAAGTCACCGCGAAAACGCTGTTGTCCCATAATTTTTAGCTGTTCCAGTTGTAGTCCCGAAGTATTTGATAAGGTTTTTTACATTTTAATTTCTTTCTGTGTCAAGAGGATCCATCTCCCTCTGTCTGGGTCTCTCCAGGGTGTTTTATTCTTTTTTTTTTTTTGGTACCAGGGATCAAACTCATGACTGTGTGCTTGGAAGGCAAGCACTTATGCCACTGAGCTAAATCCCCAGCCCAATAGGGGGTTTTATTCTTGCATAAGAGTTGTTTCTCCTGGGAGGCTTTGTATTTTGTTGCTCACTGATTGGCCATCTTGTCTTTCTCTTCTTACCAACACTTTTATTCTAACAGGATTGTTTAGGGAATAAATGAGAGGATAAATGTGTTAAGATTATGAAGAATATTGAGTTAAAGACTTTTTATTAATTTAGCTTCTCTAGAGGAATATCACAAAGCAGAAAATAATGTCAAGAACAGCTCAGTAAATAATAGTAAATAAAAAGTCTGTAAATAATAGTACAGAAACTTGACTTTATTTTTTCTGGGGAGGCAATAACATTTGAAATCATGGGTATCTTTTGCAACAAACCATCT
Organism: Hydrochoerus hydrochaeris; assembly: GCA_004027455.1. Taxonomy (NCBI): domain Eukaryota; kingdom Metazoa; phylum Chordata; class Mammalia; order Rodentia; family Hydrochaeridae; genus Hydrochoerus; species Hydrochoerus hydrochaeris. Next base: position 48,179 of record PVLA01011820.1, on the reverse strand, counting down.
TCACATCCAGAACAGTCATTTATATGCTGATGAATTTAATATCACTTGCCCTCATTTTTAAAAGAACATCATTGGGTTATTTCAATGTTAACAAGAAAAATTAAAGTTCAGAAATGCTTCATTCAGGAATAGAAATTAAATGTTTTATTCTATTTCTCTCTAATGGATGAAAAAATAGAATACATTTTTATTTATGGGAATCTTTTATGTTTCAAATGTGTTTTACTATTGCTTGGAAGCTACAATAAAGCCTTTGTCTCTTTTTGTGCTCATAAATGCTTGTTTGTATGTATCTGTAACAAGATAAACACCCCACAAGGCTTATATATGCATGTGTATCTATTAATTTCTTTGTACTTCTGGGACTGGGATTTATAATCAAATGCTTAGAATAGGAACTGTGCAATATAACAGAAAGAGCGCTTGCTTTTGATCTTGACTCTGGCTTTATCTTTACTTTTACTAGTAGAAGTGTGTTTTTTGAAGCAAGCCACATAACATCTTTAAGCACTATTTTTTCTCATTTCTATAAATCAGTTGGGAAATATAATATCTAAGATTAATTTTAAAATTCCTTGATAAAATATGAAAATTGATTTGCTACAGGGATGATGCAGTAATTATTTATTCCAAGTACAGAGTAAATATTCAACATTTGAAGAGTATATTTATTAATGAAGGAATTCTATGATTTGGTTAATTTTGTATATCAACTTGACTTGGCCATGACAAATCATGGTATTTGTCAGATTGTCATTCCGACTGTCAATGAGGATGTTTTTGGTTGAAATTAACATAAGAAAGATACATTCTTTAATGTGTGTAGATGTTCTCTAATCAATTGAAAACATGTATAGGAACAAAAAGTTTGAGTAAGAAGAATGCTTCCTGATTGGTGGGTTGAACTAGAATGTTTTTTTTTAAAAAATCATTTTTAAGCCTTTTTTCATTTTTAAGAAACAAAACATCATTTCTTTTTTTGTGTAAAGACTGCTGGCTTTCAGACAATAATTTATATAATGAACTCTCCTGTTTCTCAGGTTTTTAAACTTGGACTAGATATATACATTGGTTCTTCTGAATCTTCTACTTGTTGTCTTAACAACTTCCATTATTGCTAAGTCAAAATCTCCCAAGCCCACAATTTAGAGGAGAGGTTTGTTTTGGCTCACATTTCAGTTTGCGGTCAGCAGGCTCCAAGGCAAGGCAGCCTGGTGGATAAGCAGGGCTATGGAAGAGTTGCTCACAGCATAGTAGAGAGGAAGCAAAGAGCTAAGGGAGGAATTGAGGAGGGATATAAACTCTTCCGGGTCACATCACTTGGCCCTCTTTTTTGAACAGACCCTACCTCCTGATATCAAGTCAGCTGTAGGCCTCTATAATCCAATTACCTTAATCAAATTACTTACGAACACACCAGGCTGTAGATCTAACTTGGAACGTTTTGCCACTGCACCTCTAAAGTTTCATGCACATGTCTTTATGCAATGTGCATTGAATTCATTTCTAAGAGTTGTCCCCAATTTCAACATCTCTGGAAAGTCCAAATTCAGAGTCTCCTCTGAGATAAGGCAAGCTCTTAGCTGTGAGTCCTTGTAAATATTCTAAAAGAAGTCACACACTGCTTGTACACAATGGCCCAGGGTAATCATTCCCATTACAAAAAAAAGTAGGAAGATAAAAATGAATGAGACCAACATAAGACTAAAACTCAGCAGGGCAAACATTAAATCTTGTCATTCCATGTTCAGCATCTGGGCCAAGAGATGTGAACTCCAAAGGGCATGGTACCCTGCCTCTATGGCTTTGCTGATATCTGAAGTCTTCATGGCATCTCTCTTGGGCTAGATTTGCTCACTCCTGAGGTTTCCTCAGACATTACATGTTCCTGGCTGTTGTAACTTTCTGGGGTCTCCACTGCACTCTCCAGTTCACTCCCATTGTTTCTTGGACTGCCCTCTCAGGGACACATGGCCTGGTCTTCTAGGCCTTCTTCTGAACTCTAGATGGAAGCTTCCCTGATTCCACAACTCTTGCATTTTGCATGCTTATAACACCAGCACTGTGCAAATGACACCAAAGTCTGCTGGCAGCTCCAGCAATAGCTGGACTCACTTGAATCATGGCTATACAGGTCTCCAAGTACATGGATGGCTGAGTTCTCTGAACCAAATCTGAGGGAACAAATCCCCTTAGATAGCTGCTATTCTGAAGCAGTCTGCCCTAAGACTTTCTTCTCATAACAGTCTTTCATTTTTGAAACTTTGAGCCTATGAAAGAAGCATGGGGTATTCTTGGTTCCTGCAATGCCCTCAGGTTATCTTTTATATTGTCTTATTTCAAAGTACTTGGCTTTTTAAAAATGCTAAGCAACAAAAGTCTCCTTTTTCCTGGTTTTATGGGCTTTTCCTTTCTGAAAAACTAAGATATTTTACTTGGCTAAAAGGAGCAAGCATTATCCATGTTCAGTCCAGTCTGAACACTGGACTGCTTTGAAATTTCTTCTGCTTGGATCAATTAGTCTGCTGCTCTTAACTTCAGTCTCTTGCAGTCTCAGTACATGAACAAAATATAGACAAATTTTCCGGGAAAGCATAACAAACATGGTCCAATCAGCAGTGAAGCCTTTCTTCTCAACTGGAACTTCTTTATCTGGTCTTTACAGGTGGAATTACTCTGAGCATCCTGGCCTTTCGAGTTCTGGCCAGAATCTACCATCAAGCTTGGTCTACAGCATTCTAGTACTACCTTCACTAGAATCTTCAAATCTTTCCAAACTCTTCCCAACAACTAATTCCAAAGGCTTCTGAACTACATGGTCAGGTATTGCCACAGCAATGGTCCTATTCCCATTCCAATGTTGTGGAGACAAAATACTTGATCGACAATTTAGTGAAGAAGATATTTAGTTTAGCTCAAGTTTCAGTCTATGCTCAGCTGGCTCCGAGGCAAAAAGGCATGACAGAGGGATATGACAGATGGGAATCAGACAGTAAAAGCTAGGAGTCAGGCAGGGATACAAACTTTCCCAGGCCATGCCCCCACTGACTTGCCTGTTCTGATCAGACCTCACTGCTTAAAAGAGTCAGTTATAAACCCCATAATTCAGTTACCTTCCAAAAATCTCACTTATGAGCATATAAAGCTCTTGGGGGATCATCTAGATCTAAATCATAAATTTGCTTAGAAAATCATGGAACTTCTCAGCCTTTGCAATCATGTCCTTCCTTCCTTCCTTCCTTCCTTCCTTCCTTCCTTCCTTCCTTCCTTCCCCCCTCTCTGCCTCCCTCCTTCCTTCTTTCTTTTTCTCTACCTTGTCTTTTTTCCTCCCTCCCCCTCCTTTCTCTCTATATACATATTTTATATTGGTTCTGACCCTCTGGAGAATGCTAATATATCCTGTACACATTCGTGATTTTTCCTACATTTATAGTCAATTAGTCCTTAAGCTTTGTGAATTCAAATAGAAAAATATTTGACATTCTTTCAAACTAAATTTTACTGAATTAAAGCTATTTTTGGATTTTTTTTGAAATGTAATATGTTGGACCAAAATTTTTCTGAAACTTCATTTTATTATGAATAGCCTTTCTATCCAGATGAATTTTTGAGATTATATTCATGACATAGATTCTAAAGATGTTAAGATGTAAGACTGTACTGCAGGTTAATTTATTTTAGAAAATACAAAGGATTCACTTTGTATTTAAAATAAAAGGATATTAGTAGAGGGGTGATTGGTATCAGAATATGTAAAATGAATTATAAGCATGCATTAATAATGAAGATAAGATTTGTAAGCTTTCATTCCAACAACATAATTTATCCAGAAGACAATGAATTAGTTTTGAGGAAAGAAGGACAAAAAATATATGTTCTTTATCCTTAAGGTGATAAGTCAGTGGAAGACAAATACAGATTTGTCAATTATAGGGGAGAATCTAAGTCCTATAACTGGAGTTGATTTCCTCCCATTTTTTTTACTGACCTAAAAAAGGAATACATCATTTTAAAACTTTTAAGACTCTTTATCAATGGTACATGCCTGAAATCTCAGCATTCAGGAGGCTGAGGTAAGAGGATCACTGTGAGTCTGAGGTCAGTCTGGGGTACAAAGTGAGTTCAAGGCTATCCTGACCTGCAGAGCAAGACCTTTTCCCAAAAAGACTAAAAAAAAAAACTTTATTAGTACATGTTTTCAATACATAATGATTATGTTGGTATATACATATGTACATAGCATATGTAGGAGTTGGTATTTGTACATAGCACGTTTTAATTCTTTTTACTTTCACTCTCCTTCCATCTCTTTGTCTTTCCTTTCCATTTGTAAAAGATCCATTTCCTTGTTTCTTCTTATCTGTTTTGCTCTTTAAATTATTTATACCTTGAGTTTTAAATAATATTTTCATATCATTAGGAGGTTTAGATAAATAACATTATATTGACTTGTGCTCAGTGTCTCAACAACTCAGTAAAGCCAACTTGTGTTTTGTGCTTTTGTTATGTGAAGGTTGTAGATTATGTGAATTTTTGTTTGGCTTAACTGGGCTCTGGTAGGCTTCATTTGTCTTGTCTTTCTGTGAGTCATGTTAACTGAGTGTGTTGGAACATCCTGTCCTCATAGTGAAAGGGAACCAATGTAGCCAGACTATGTGAAGGTATTTGAGGCTTCTGTCAGACATAGAATACAGATTTTATTGGGAAGAGAAAAGCACATAGCCAAGCTTAAAAATCTTTGACAGTGACAAGTACTCTATTTTCTAGGAGCTTTGCATGGCTGAGAAGAAAATAAATATGAACAAATAAGATAGTGTACTACAGGAAAACATACATGTAAATCAAAGCACTAGGCACAATGTCTGGCATAGAGGGCTTGTAAAATGTTTGCTAATTGTATGATGATAGCAATAATAAGGATAGTAGCTAAGTGATATAATAATATGAAAAACAGCAACTCATTCTGCAAGGGAGATATAAAAGAACATTATAGAGGAGGTGTTATTAGACCTGCAATGCAGTGGGGGGAGGGTGTTCCAGATGGAAAGAATGTAATGAGCAAGGGCACAGTGACATAAAAGATTAAGCCACAGCCTAAATCACTGTGGAGTCTCTATTATTCCTTCCTGGAAGTAAGTCTGATATGTGCAAGTAATAGAATATTTAATTAAAGGTAGCTTAAGCAATGAGACAAATGTGTTGCAGCATTAACCAAGAATTCTAAGGATAGGGGATTTCAGGATTCATTCAACACTGTGAGGAAATCTTCACCAGTGTTTATCTGTTTTTCTTGGCTAGGAGACTGTTGTTCTCAGGTCTTTTCTCTTAAGTCCTCAAAAAGGCTGTTATAGATTTAGTTCTAATATCTTCCCTCAATAGCATTCAAATGCAGGATGGAAGTTTCTCCTTTTGTATTTCTTTTTATAAGTTCAAGAAATATTTTCCGAGAATCTTGTTGTGTCTGATGGGCTAACACTACGTCAGATCTCCACTCCCAAATTATCATTGACCATAAGAAATGGGCTTACTATGACTAATTTAGAACAATAAGGAGTCTAGGGAAATTATTGCCTTCTCTAAAAATAGCTGTTCTCCTAGCAAAGCGTAAATTCAGGATTCTATTAGCAAAAAAGAGGGCAATGATCAGGCTAACAATAGTATCTGGATTCACAGGTATGAGATTTGTGTTTTCCATTCAAGATTAACAGTCACAAGTGGGTGCCCATCTTGGTGAATGCTATCTTTACTATAATAATAATTTATATAAATTGTTATTTTTAATAACTTCTGGCATTGTTATGGTTGATAACTGAACATATAATCAGCAACAGAATTCAGTCATTCGAGTATGGGGTCCACAGAATTTATTGTAGACCACCTGTATATCTTCATAGAATTGCAATATTGAGTCCTGAGATTTGATGTGGAATCTACCTTGAGATGCCCTTTTGAAGTCTGACAAGTGTATGATCTGTCTTATATTACAAACTGAAAATTAACTTTATTTAGGAAATGACATGTTGCCGATTTTTCAATAATGACACAGAATAAATCTCTTACCCTATTTTAATTGATTTATTGTGGCAAACTTCATCAATATTGCTAATATTTCCAACAGTTTTTGTAAAAAATCTCTTAGGTTTATGTAAACCTAACAAAGAACTCAGTACCCTCCCTTGAAATATGTTTACGTTTGTGCCAGTACATAGGCCAGTTTGAACATTGAATCAAATTGTAGCTTTTTTGTGAGATGTGAATTCCCAAGAGTAACTTTGCATTGAACGCTAAATGCTGACAAGATGGCATGAGTCAACACATACACTCACACCCTGTATTAGGTTTAAAAAATAAATATTAAAACAATTTATCCACAATGCAGAAAATGAAGCAAAAGGTAGGAATCCAACTTTTTTCTTCTCTGTTATATCTCAATACCCAAATAGCATATCACTATGACTCATTATAATCCATTCTGTTAATGACATATTTCAGTACCCACACATTTTCGTGACTTTTATTCATATGTTTGAGACAATTACAGTAACTATTCATCACTGTATTTAAAAAGTCTCTACTCTTTTATACTTTTGTGTCTCTCATTATAAGCTTTTTAGCCCCTCACCCTCCTGCTTGATGGAATTTAAGTTATGAAACGGAGTAGAAAGCAAGAAATCAGGATGCATGAGCTTTGTGGGAAAGATGAATCATTAGAGAAGATCTGAAAAAGATATAAAAACAATGAGAACAAAGAGACTTAAAGTGACTATTTAGTGGGTGGCTCCTTTGATGAGGAGGCTTTGGTAACCACAGAGATCTGTGGGGAAAGAGGACAAGAGTTTAGCCAATATGGTTGGGATTTGCTACGCAGATCTTCCCTTTTCTCAGTTTAAATTGGTAATTTTAATTTTTTAAAAATTGAACAAATGGAGTTTTCCCTTAAGTGTTGATGCCAGTATTCATGGTCCATCTCAACATTTCCTGCTGAAAGAAAATAAACAAAGGAAGAATAAGCACAGAAGATTTTGATTTGTGGCAGCTTACCAGCATATTCCCATAATGTTTTCTAAAATACCCTGGATGAAACATTCAAAAGTGGGTGGAAAATTCTCTTATGATGAAGACCTATCAAGAATGGAGTGATGTTCTAAGTGTCTTCCAGTCATCCTCTTGTGTAATGTCCACCAAATTGTAAGATGCATGCTCTTCATTTTATAAATGAAGAAATTTAACCACATTATGTTGAAGAAATTCATTCACAGGTTTCAAATTGAGGGAACTAGAATTTGAACCTACCTTTCTCTCATTTCACAGCCTGTCCTAATTTATTTTGTGACACTTTTTTTTAAAGGACTAGATGAGGTATATATATATATATAGAGAGAGAGAGAGAGAGAGAGAGAGACAGACAGACAGACAGACAGAGACACAGACACAGAGAGACATAGAGAGAGATGGTTTAGAAAGCACTAGAATAAATATATTGGACCTATGCATAAATTATTGATTGAATTAACAGTACTCATTAATATAAGATAAGCTCGGTTTCCTTCTTTTATTGTAACTTGTTATGGTTTTCTTTTTGTTTGGTTTTAAGCAGAAGCAAAAATTGCTGTGTACTTTTAAGGGTTACTTTTTATAAAACTAACTCAGGCAATCTGAGACCATACTCATAAGTGAAATAAACCAGTCCCACATTTTAAACGTCTTATTGTCTCACTAATATGAGAATCTGAAAGAGTAAACAAGTTTCAAAATGTACAGTAGATATTGTGAATAGGGAAGAAACTGTTCAAAAGAAAAAAGAACTGTGATGGGAGAAATAGAAAAAGAAAAAAGGCAAAAGGAAAAAAATGTATAAATGCAAGACATTTAAGATAGCTATTCATAAGGCTTCCTTTGGTTCATTGAGGGGAAAGCTTTGTGCTAGTAATTTACTAGACAATGTTTTACGCTTGTATCTTGTGCTCTGAACAATTACTATGGATATAACAATATGCAATGTGTTGATTATTGTTACTCTCTTGCTAACCTGTTTTAAAACTGTTTTACTTTTATTTCTTGTTTTCTTTCTGTTTAAAATGAATAAAAACTAATGCAGGCAAATTTTATGCTGTTAATGAGAAGGCAAATTAATACAAGCTTAATGGATACAATTTAGCAATGTATATTGCATGCCTTAAAAAACCTTACATCCTGCAATCTAACAATTCACCTTGTATGTGCTTAGTCTAAAGACACAATCGTGAATTTTCAAAACTATGTTGAGTATGCTATTGCATCATTGCTATAATTAGGAACAATTGAAATGGCTAACAAAATGAATTATTGATTGAATAACCCAAACTGTAGCTATGATGAGAGCCTTTTTGCTTATTAATGATCCTATTTTAGAAGGGTAATAACTTGAACACATTTTAAGACTATTCAATGAATGTTTAGTTTATAAAATAATACATGCAGTACAATTCCTCTTTTATTTAGATTCACTTAAATATATTTGTGAAAAATATAATAAGTATACATATTAAAAAGTTAACTATGATTATAGGGCTAAAATATTACAAAAGATTTTAATTGTCTCCTAAATTTTGTTCCAAAGTTAACTCAATATACATGTTGTTATGTGGTCTAAATGCGTAATAAAAATTATGATTTTGATTGACAAATTAAACATGCTTTCCAGTCTAACATCAACAAATGAATCATATGAGCTGTGAATCCTTGAGCATTTCCTGGGTCATCTTTTCCAACCTATTTCTAGTTTGGACTAAACATTGTAATATGCATAGTCTCGTAGTTACTGTTTTTTTATTCAATTCTTTTGTTCCTATTTTATATCAGATTTCCAAATAAATCACTGAGGAAACTCATCTATCCCACAGCAATGTTTGAAGGGGGCTGCCTCAAGGAACCCTACCCATATTAGCAAGCATTCTGAATTGTAACATTCAGGTGTGGAACCCTATTGCAATAATCAAGTAACCTGTGTGAAATCTTACTAAGAGCCTTTAATTGTAACGAAGTATGCAAACTGACTTTGTCTGTATGGTTTATTTCTCTTCCTTATTGGTTATTGATTTGGTAAGCCAAAATAACAGTCTTAGAAAGAAGCTGGGATGGCTTTCAGTTCCTGCCAACAAGTCTTTTCAGAGATGGCACTTTGAGGATGTATCTTAACACCAGCCTACTAGAGTCTGGATGGAAACATTGCCTGCTTACCTGGGTTTTCCTGTGTCTCATGGAGGGACAGGAACAGAAGTGGTCTTGAAATGTTTTCAGTACCATCCTAAGCATCACAGACTAATAGAAAGTTACAAGGCAAACAAGTTAAAAGTTGCCAAAGGCTGATCCATGAGGCACTTACACTGAAAGGTTACCCATTCTTCCTAGGGTTCATTGTCAAAATTGTTTATATTTTTTATAAGATGGTTTGGTAAATCTTTGGTTTTTGATAAAAAGCCTCAAAATCTGAATTGGGATCACCCAAGCTAAGCCAGGAGTGGCTGTATCTTTTAGGTTATGCTAGTGCATCTGGATAGAAACAGCAATCTGACACTCTTCCTGTAAATATTAAGCATCAGCCTTAGTGTTGATTGTTTTGTTCTATTTTTTATGAATTGGGTAAATATATTTACATAGTTTTTCTATGTTGTTCCTCATGTTAGTCTTACATAAGTCTGCTGCTTAAAGTCCTTCAGTATCGTCTACTTGTTTGGTCAGTAATACCTCAGCTCTTGAACATGGCCTAAATCTTATCCCTGCCTTCTTGTCCAACCACACTATCCTCTTTCCTGTTTGCTAATTTCTCCTTAGCTTTTCATAAGTTCCTTTTTCTTCATACAGTCCATCCTTCTTATGATAGATTGCTTCCCTTCCTTTCACTTGGCTACCCATCTTAATAAAGTAGCATAAATGTCTCTGAGAAGAGAGGCTCCCTACCCTGAATTAGTTATCCCTCCTTTCACATCCTGGTCCTTACTCAAAATCATTATTACCTACTTATTTAAGTGGCTATGTTTTCCTATTTATCTCTCTTTTTATTGTTAGCTCTTTATAGAAGCAAACCATGGGCACTCTTTGGTTCATCATCGTTTAGCACCTAGCATTGTGGCAGGCAATTAACTGGGACTTGATCAACATTTACTAAATGAATAAATAAATGACATTCTGCATTGTCATCTATAAAAGGGATTTTCTCATTGCTAGGAAATTGAGTCACGGGAATTAACATACACACTGCCAAGTCTAGTTCTAGCACATTCTCCTCAGTCTTAATGACTCTGTTACGGGCTGTTTTTAGTTTTCATGTCTGGAAAATGATCATGATTGATGACTCACAAAGATGGTTGATGTGCAGATATGGGACTTTATGGAAGAGTAAACAGACTGAATAAAGATAGAGAGAGAGGGATGTAAGTGCAAATTTTGAAGAAAAGGGATTTTTTTTTATTGGTCAAAACTCAGGGGCTGTGTATGAATGTTAGTTTGAAGAAGATAGATTTGAATCAGATTTACAGAGTTGCTAAGATTTTTAGAAAAAAGGCTCATTCAGTGACACAGATTTTGGAGTTATTTGCAAGTTTGCTTGAAAGGGTAGGGGATTTTAGGGGATTTTAGTAGGACATTTCTTCATTGTAGCAAGGAAAACAGGAAGTATGGCCATTATTACAGGGAGGTTTATGTAATTTGCAATTGTCTCTTTTCCTTTGTTGACTTTTCTTTTTCTTCTCACCACTTAAGGGCTGGTACTTCCTGGGCTCCGGGTTATGTAATTGTCCTTTATTTTATTTTTTCTCAAGTGTCCCCTTACTTTTGTCTCATTTTGGTAAAATTAATCCACCTCCTTTATAACTATCAATCTGTTTCCCATTTAATTCATAAACTTCTTATTTCCCTAGACAACTCCTAGATTTCCATATGATATCTCTGCCTCAGTGTGTCTAAAAGCCAAACCAACATCCCCAAACAATCACATAGCTCTTCCTGTACTGCCTCCCTATAATGTACCATATTAGCATCATCCATTGAGATGAGGATCCATTAGAAATCCTGGGAGTCATCCTGAATTTGATTCCCTTGATTTCACTTCTTTCTCTAGGGAATCAGTACTACTTTACTGATTCATATAGTTTACTGCTTTAATCTTTGCTTTTTTCCACCTCCTCTTCTCCATTCTCCCTGATGCTGCATTATTTCAGGCTTACATCAGTTCCCATATGGTCAACTACTATGTCCACATAGCCTTTTCATCTTCAGTTGATATTCTTTTCTTGCACTTCTTTCATTGGTTTGAATAATTTTTTTCCAGAATGGAAATTTGTTTTATTTATAATCTTAATGTTTCTCAATTTCCGCTTGTGTCTGAGATGCAGTCTAAGAAGTTTAAATTCTTTAACTTGGTTTAAAGAGTCAGTGTTTTCCAAGAGAAATAATTCTAGGTCCCTCTTCAAGTGCCACTTTCTTTGTTCTCTGCTCTCTTTTGGGTCATTATTTTGTATTGTCATCAATAACACTTTTTTTGCTCTATTTTAGCCAATTGAAAAATATTTAACATTTTCTTTTATTGGCTTTCATGCTTTTCAGTGGTAATCTCATCTTTGTATGCTCAGTGCCTGGCAGAGTGTCCTACTAAGACAAAGGAGATGTCTTAGTAACATTCTTCTCATGGGGATGCAATACTTAACACCCACAACTTAAATTAGGAGAGGCTCATTTGAGTTCACACTTTCTATTCATGGTCAGCTGTCTTCACTGCAGGAATAGAATGGCAGGAGGGTATCTTGGGAGAAAAGGTGTTCAACTTTTAACAGCAGGAAGCAGAGAAGGAAAGAGGAGGACAATGAAATTATACCCTTCCAGAGAATACATCTTTCAGCCAGGCCTCACCTTGTAACACATTCAGCTACAAACTCATCAATGGATGAATCCAATGCTGAGTATCGTGTTCCCATGATCTAGTCATCTTCCACATACATGGAAATATGGGGGACACTTCAGCTCTAAATCATAATAGCAGAAAGTTAACAGGAATTGTTAAAATAGATGATATGAAATAAATGTGAAAATGGCTTCCCTACAGGAAGTAAGAGAACAAAAGAGAGTCAGGAAAAGGAAAGGAATAGGAGATGAAACAGGAACAACTGAAATTAAAGAAGCCAAGAATTGCCACTGGAACTAAAAAAAGGACAATAATAAAATTTGTTTGCCTTTGCTTTCTAAAACAGGAAGAATTAAAAATGTTAAATATAGCAGAAGTTTAAGAGAGAAAAAAATGAGAAAATATATTTACATTATGTAGTTAGGAACTTTAATATGACTTTTGGGAAGAGTTTTAAATGTTAGCGAATCAGGGGTAAAGAACACATGCTGAAGATTAATGGATGGGTGGTAAGAAATCTGAAGCAAGTACCTTTCAGAATTTTCATCATGAAAGGACAATATTATGGGATTTAGATTGGAAGGGTGGAAGAGAGATGAATGACGTCCCCACTTCTTGCTAAAGGATGCTTATGAAAACCACTCCCTCTCTTTAATTTGTCAAAATTAAGGAATGGGATATAATTATAATTTATGTTTCTCTGTATACCAATACTTCTGGCTTTTAGGGGAATTGTTCGGGTAAGTGTTGAGTATGGGAGGATTAAGTTTGGTCTGAAAAAAATGATGCTTTAGCAGACACATACATATACACATGTGACTTGGAAAGAGAAATATTGCCTCAGATGTCAATTACCTGTTCAGTTTTTGAAAGCATTTTTCAGATTTTAAAAATAATGCTTTATTATTGTAATTATAACCATTTGGAAAAGAAAATAAATCCTGAGTAATTTCACCATCAAGAGACAATTAACACATTTGCATTGTATGTGCTTGTGTATGTATAAATATACTTATTATATAACTTAATTTTACCATTATATATATGTATGGCAAAGTTAAACATGTTGGAAATTTTTGTAATTCTTTTCCATTTTTCCATTTATGTACTGTTTGTAGTATAACAACACTGAAGGGTTTATAACAACATTTTTGAGCAGCAAGTTAAGGGTAGAGTTTCTGACTTAAGGACCAAAAAAAGAGATGAGCAATCAATAGTATGATTTTTTTTAAGTAAAAATTTTATAGAATGGATAATTCAGGCATTTTCCTTCCATTGAAATAGTTCCAGTTTCTCAGTGATTGCTGTTGGATGGTTCATTCTTAGGATGCTATATAGCTGCTTTGAAACTGGGCAAGTGACTTTTAAAGCCCTGTAGTTTGCCAAGGATTATTATTAGGAATCCCCTAATGACAAGACGATCCAAGATAGGAGAGCCTGGTAGACTGTCAGCCTCAGTCTTCTGGGCTAGCTAAAGAGGTGGAAGTACAGGAAGAAAAGCTCGTGTCACTTCTTGCCATATTTCTAGCTGGCTTTCTTGAGATTCAGGATTTAGTTCTTTATTAAGACTTTTGGAGAAATTTGAATTTGACCCTAAAGTGGTCCCATAAGTTTAGAAGAGAGAAAACAATGATGTTTCATTATATAGTTGCCTCATGGAAGCTATAGCTTTGATGTACCACCTTTTAGTTGATTTAAAGCCTGCCATGTTAACTTTGGGGGAAATGAAATGAGCCTGACTTCTATTCCAGGCTGACATTACTCTCTTTTCTGTCTTGTACATTATTCTTTACATGTCATACCAGAAAAAATAATAATTCTGTGAACCTTTTTACCCCTGATAAGTGCTCACACAATGAATTTAATTAAAATCCCCTTTATCTATTATATTGAAAACAAGGAATTAACAATATCCATTAAAATGACTGTTACATTCACATCAAATGGATTTCAATGCCAGACTAAAATGATATGAAGGAAGGCATAATCATGTGAGGCCCAATATGGTGCATAAATTTTAAACCTTGTGAAACCCCAAATTATTTTAATCTCCAAATGTAATTATCATAAATGTCAGTCAAACCTTCTCAAGGCCTATTTTTGTTGAACAGAAACAAATGAAACTGGGAAAGCTTTAAGTTGCACAAACTCTCGATTAACTCCTCCATAACAGGTAGACTCTGATCCTCAGTAGTAAGATGACATTTTTTTCTGGGGATACTGGGGATTGAACCCAGGGATTTTGTATTGAGTCACACGTCCAGATCATTTTATTTATTTATTTTTACTTGAGATAGGATCTTGTTAAATTGCTGAGCTGCAGAAGCTGGGCTCAAATTTGCAATCCTCTTACCTCTGTTTCCAAGAAAATTGAGATTATAGGCATGCACCACTATGCCTGGCTTTAAGAATACATTTTAGGAGGAGCTAAAGATGGCCCATTGGTGAGCAATGAAATACAAAGCCTCCAGGGAGAAACAACTCATATGCCAGAATAAAACATCCTGGAGAGATCCAGACAGAGGGAGATGGATCCTTGACACAAGAAGAAATTAAAATGTTAAAAAAGCTCATTAAACACATTGGAACTACAATTGAGACAGCTAAAATTACGGGATACAGTGTTTTCACTGTGACCCACCAAGTTTGCGCCAACCTGAATTTGCACCAGTTTGAATCTGCACCGACTGGCAGAGCCGCTCAAACTCATTCCTGCCACCACTCACAGGAGCCACAGCAGTGCTGAAGTTGGGAGTTGGTGAGACCAATGGAGAGTGGAGCCAGTGAAGGAACCTTCAGTAATCCACGGTCAGTGCTGCAAATGAGAGCCCCCTGCCATGGGAAGGGCGTGACCAAATGGGCGACATGTTGGTATCGGGCAGGAGAAGCCTGAACTGGGAGTGACAATGACTTCAGTTGGTTGCTCCCTCCCCAGAGCAGATTTGTGGGATTTGCTTGGACTGGGTCACGCCCCTAGTAGGGACTCAATGAGCCATCCCAAATTGATTCCCCGTGCCTAGCACACACTAACCTGGTGAAGGCCCCTGAAGTTTGGCTGGCCTGGTGGGGAGGGGCAGGCATATGCATCCCCTGCTTACACCTCAGTGACAAGAGCAGGCAGGAGAGAGCAGAGGTCCCTCACCATCATGCTTTGGAGGAACTGTGGCCAAAAAGGAAAGGGGCTGGGACCTGCACTGTACACCTGCGTGGAGGAGGCTGGGACCATGACAGTAGAGAGAGGCAAGAGGAGGCCCCCAGCCCAGAACCCTGAAAGCACTGATCCAGGGGAGGGAAAAACTGAGGGTGGCAAACATGCAACATCAGACATGGCTTCAATGGACATTAAGAGGTATCTTCGGGACCTTGTAAATGAGCTCAAAACTGAAATATTAAATCAAGTAAAGCAAGATATGAGTAGAGTAATAAAAGAACTGCTAAGCATCTCTCAGGAAGATACAGATGGAAGAAGGGAGGAATACAAAAAAAGGAGAGAAACATTCGATAAAGAATATAAAGAAAATATAGAATACATGAAGCAGATTCAAAGAGACTACCAGGAAATTAAAAACTCCATTGAAAGCTGGCAAAACTCTTAAAGAAACTAAGGATAGACTATGAAAACTTGAAGACAAGTTTACAATGTGTGATCATGAAAGGAAAGATCTCTTAAAAATAACAAGGAAATAGGCAGTAACAATACAAAGGCTAGAAGATGACAAGAGAATCTACAATTTAAGAATAAGAAATGTGAACGAAGAAGCAGGAATACAAACAGGTGAATTACAAAGGCTATTCATGGAAATAATTAAGGAAAACTTCCCAAGCATGGGAAAAGAAAATGACATTTGGTTGTCTGAGGCATACCGAACTCCAGCCACCTACAACCAAAACAGATCTACACCCAGACATATAATAATCAAGATATCAGAAACTCAATATAAAAACAGAATATTAAAAGCTGTCAGAGAAAAGACACAGATTACCTATAAAGGTAAGCCCATCAAGATCACGGCAGACTTTCGACACAGACCAGGCAGACCAAAAAGAGTTTGGAGTGAAGTATTCCAAGCCCTGAAAGAAAACAACCTCCAGCCTAGATTGATGTACCCTGCAAAACTGTCACTAGAAATTAATGGAGAAACAAGATGCTTCCATGACAAAGAGGAACTGGGGAAATTTGTGACCACCAATCCAACCCTACAGAGAATACTGGAGGACATTCTAAAGAGAGAGAAAAAAATACCAGGATTTTAGGAGCAGTGTCAGAAAGGCCTCAGTGAGTGGGGCAGGCTGTAGAATGAAGGAGAAAAGTAGACAAACAGGCAGAAAAATAGCATAGAAGAAATGAGGCAGAGAAGGATGGCTAGAATTTCTAGCATAGATGGCCTTGATGCACTATATTGTTAATAGTGCACCAGGATTTAAAACCCACATTACTCACATCACTCTGCTTAGATGTATTATATTCTGTTCCAGTCATTCAACTTGTACTAGATTTGAGGGCACAGACAGTTATCCTGAAAATAACAAGATATAGTACGGTAATCATTCTTAATTTCCTATTAACTTAATTTAAAGCTCTGTATAACCTACACTGTTTTACCATGACTGATCATAATCGAATCTGGTTTGTTAGATCACTGTTTTGTATTGATAGATTATATTCAAAGCTGTTATGATTGATAGTATCAAGTCTGAGAGTATAGGCAACTGCACTTAAGATGACAAGATTCACTAGAATATCCACTGTGGTTTGATTATTACCTGCCTTTGAAGTTTTATATTGTCTACAATGTTTTATTTTTACTAATGTTGTTATTTACTGCTATACTCAATTATACTGCTATATTCAATTATGCCTGATAATTGTTATAGGGCCTGAACTACAGTTTTCAGCAAAAATAATCACAAAAGTATGGCCAGTGGGTTATGGAATTCATTCAATTAGAAGTAGTTGGCTGATAATGGCAATAGCTTTGTAACAATAGCTATAGATTTTGACATACATTCATAAAATAACTACAATATTCACTGTTGGACGATATTTAACTTTTAGTGATGAGTAAACGCCTCTTGGTACCTTCAAAAAATATCATTCCAATGTGACATTTCAAGTTGGGACACAATGTAAATAAATATAATGATCTTTTTACTTAGGAAATCAAAGAGTATATTTATCAAGACCAAATGTCATTTCAGGTAAAATTTGTCTGTGAAAAGAAAAAATTTACATAGTTTGTGAGAAGAGAGAAAGAGTTTCTTGAGGCAGGGCAGTAAAAGATGACCTCAACAGAAGAAAGCCAAACTTATTTTGGTCCTTTCTCTACCATAATTTCCAGTAACATATTTTACCAAAATTACATATTTAAAATACTACTGGGGTAAATTGGATTATCTATAACTAGGGGATTTTGACAGCTCCATCTAAAGGACAAGTTTTTGCGAGTTGCATCTCTGGCTAAACACCAGTTATTACATAGCTCAAGTTCCAAATTTAAATCAGAAATAAAGCATGAGCTTGAAAACATCAGTCTGGCTATGTACAATTTGTAACTTTGTCTATAAATTATGTATTAGCCTGCTAGATATCTAGAAATAACCTTATGGTCCAGAAAAATAGCCCTGTTAAAACTTTTCTCACATCATTCCTGCTTCATCACATCACCCTGGGCTCAATTCTTATTCTTTTTCTCTGATTATTTTATTACGCTATCTGGTATTTGTCCCTTCTGCATTGTTGGTAAGGTCTGAGAGTCTGTCATACTGAGCCTGCTGGTACTCCATTATTTGCTTTGAATGAATGCTATTATGTTGTCCTAATAACCACAGCTGTGTAAGCAGCCATCAGTCTCTTTTATTGTGGTATAATTTCTATATAGGAAAGTAATGTGTCCTCAGTGTCTGCTGATGATTTCCATTGCTTATATTGAAACATTGCTCAACTCTCAACCCTTTGCTCTTGTCTGTTCTCTTTCTTCCTCTCTCCCACTAGAGAAATTTAAACTTTATTCTAAAATACCTTTAAAAAATGAATGAAACTAAAGTGGCCTTAGCCCATTGGTGACCAATAGGTCATCTGCAGATACTGACTTGCCCATCTCAGGAAACACCTTGTTTGATGTTTCTTTTCCACGACATCACTATCATCTGTATATGCTGTTGGTAACCGACAATATGATTGCTCCCAAGAGTGGCAAGGACTTGAAGAGATACACAAGATCTGAAATTGTCTTTGGACTTTTTTACAGAGAAGTGAGTCCAATTGATCAACACTGATGGTCTTCAGAGCAGAGGCAGATTCTTACCCTAAGTGAGTAGGCAGATTCTACTCACTTGGCTGTGAGTATTGACTATGCCATTTGCAGCTCAGTTGATGGTTTTATCAATGTTTCTTTGGTGCTGGGTTCGCTAGACAGTATCCTAAATGAGTTTCTGAAGCTCAAGTGGTAGAAAAGGGAAGAATATCTGTTATATCTATTTGAGTTTATAAAATTGCTACATTTTACAAATCAAGAAACAGGTTCAGAGAGGTTAAGTGGCACAACTTTGCAATAAGTGAAAGTTAAGATTCAAACTCTACACCTCTCTTCTTTCCATTGAATCTTTGGAGTGAAGCAAAGGCAGCCCAGCCTCTCTGAGTGGGTATCCAATCAGTTGTCTAAATGGACATCAGAGCAGACCTCTTTGTGATGGCAGAAGGTGGAACTCAGTTAAGAGGTGAATTCTGATTCACAGGTGCCGTAGTATCTGTAAATAGTGCCTACGGCCTTGTATCTGATTAACCAAAGGCTTCATGCATGTTGTGTCATTAGCTATATTGGTTTGTGAAGTGTGTTCATGAATATGTATGTGTGTTGCTAATGTTGTAAGTAGTCATAAGATTAGCCTGATCCTATTTTGTGATAAACTTAAAATATGTCGGAGTGAATGGCCAATTCTGTTGGCTCAGCTTTCAAAGTTGTTCTGAGATCTGTTTGTTATCTGAACTGTTGTCACTGTAGTGAAAACCACACCGTCTCTTTCCTAGATCACTGTAAATCTCCCCAAAGACTTTCATTTTAATCCCATTCATTTTATTTCTACCTAGTGGCCAGAAAACTCCCTCCTTTTAGACCACATTACATCCCTGATCAAAAACTTCAACAGGTCCCCCTTTCATTTGCTTCATGGTCATTCTATGCAAAGTCCCCAGGTACCATACAGGCTCTGGATGGTCACACCCTGTCTACTTTAGTACCTGACTCCTTTCTCTCTGTCCTCATTCTCTCTGCTCTAGTCTCACCTGCTTCCCCTTGTTCTGTATGCACATGAAATGTGTCTAGATATCAGAATCTTTGCAATTCATTTCTATGCCTAAAAGCTCATCCCTGTATATCTTGGTATCACATCCGGTCTGAAAATGTATCCCTGTGTTCCCCAGTCAACCCCACTCTGCACATTCTCTCTTTTTTCCTGGTTCTGACTGATTTTTCTTTATTGCTCTTAATTGTATTTGCCATCATATCACACATTTACTTTTTGTTTGTTTGCTATTTGGATGTCTCCCTTTCTATTATATAAGCTCTAAGGAAAGAAGAACAGTTTTTGGCTCATGCATGACTCTGCCTTATGGGCTCCAAATGCCAGGAATATAGCAGGTTTCCAGTAAATATCTTCAATAGGTTAATGAATGAAGTAAATCTATTAAAAACTTCAAAAGAAAGATCACATTTGTTCTGTGACTGCCAAATGAATTATCAACCCCTTTGTCAGAACTCCATTAGGTACTTGACAATCTTTTTTTTTTTTTTTTGTACCAGGGATCAAACTCACGACCTCATGCTTGCCAGGCAGGCACTTACGCTGCTGAGCTAAATCCCCAGCCCCAATACTTAACAATCTTAAACTAAGTGTTGAGAGTACAGATGTAAATAAAGCAGTCTAGCCGAGGAACTCTTGCAGAGGGGAAGAAATGTGCCTAAGGTTTATGATAGAAAAAGCTATAAGCAGCAGTGTCAGAAGTTGCCTGATCTAGTCAGTGGAGAGAAGAGCATGGGAGAAAGACAGTTAGGATATCTAGAGTTTCTGGAAGAAGTCACATTTCTGTTGAGTGCAAAAGAATCTTCAGATTTACCTAAAAGGCTGTGTAGAAAAGGACAACCTAATACGGGGAGCTACATAGGAATATGCTAAGAACGAGAGAGGGACTAGAACATTGCCATGGGCTGCCTTCATACCCCATTCATTCTTACATGAAACAGGGTAAGAGTGCCAAGAGGTGAGGTTTAAAGATGACACAGACAAGAAAGAGCAGATTTCTCAAGGCAACAAGGAAAAGGACAATTATTTTCTCCTGAAAGCATTAATGAACTTGATATTTGGAAATGTTTACTAATTCTATATGCTTAGAGGCAAAGTTCAGCTGGTATAGATTCCTCTTCTTCTATGGTTGGAAGACATTTTAAAATCACTTTATTTACTTAGGATATACATTATGCACTTTGAGGTTTTCTTGAAATAAAACATATATCTTTAATTATTAATCTGATTACATATCTCTGATCTCAGGTTCGAGTGGACTATGATCTCAGATCTGAGAGGAGGAATGATCTGCTACTAATACTAAAACTGAAATGAGGTCTTTAAAGCTGAAGTTCTATGTGGTTTTTATTCATATAAAAATTTCATCCAGGAGTTGTCCCAATAGATCTTAATGGACTGAGACCTCCTGGGGATTTAAATTTGTAATTTTAGAGTTTCTGACCATTCTACATGTGATGCTTAGACAACCAAACAACTCTCTCAGGTTTTCCTGTTCTATCAGTGGAAGGGGTCAACACAACTAATCTATTAATGAATATAGGGTTTGTAAGGTGGTATTTTAGGACACTTTTGGAACTTAAACATTTCCAGAGTTGAACTGATGCCTAGGTATATTGGCCTAAAACATTGAGTACTGACCCTTCTAAAAAGATCATATTATGCAGCAAAATATCAGACATTTTTATTGCATCCAGTTGGAAAAACAAAAAACAAAACCAAATTCAATAAAAATACATTCACTAAGCTGTGCATAGTTTTTTAAACTTTTGGAGAGAAGGTTCTTAGATTTGTCTCAGCTGCTTATTCCCTCAGAGTTCACTGTGAACAAGTTCACAAAATTGTTTTCTGGCATTACTTAAAATTGCACAAACAGATGTACCATATAATGCTTTGTTCTAAATGCTTATGAATGAAATAAGATTAAACCTTGTCAATACTTTAATGGGAGGTCCATAAGGAATTTCAAAGGTTTCAAGCTTTTGCAGCAAAAATTTTCCTCATATAATATAAGGGTGCCCAGAAAAGTCTCTGAGGTATAGAGATTGTCCAAGAAAGCTCCCTTGATTGACCAGCAGTTTATTTACAAAACCATTATCCCCACTATCGATTTCAAAAATGTGTCAGTAACATAATAAATTATGACACATTTTAATTTAAAAACTTTGGCCAAGAATGATACTCAGTGTTCAAGAGACACAGATATGTTTAAGAAACAGAGTTGGAAATAAAGATTTAATAATCTTTTTGGTGCAAATGGTTCCCTTCCTTATAAAAAAAATAAGGAAAACAAAACTGCATGTTTCAATCTGTTCTTAGTCTTTTATTTCCATCTGTCTATTAGAAATACCAAATTCATTCTGCAATGAACAAACTCTCATAATTTTCTTTCCTTCTAGAGACACCTGTTATTTTTCAGTCTAGTTTCTATTCTACAAATAATGTTGTCAGGGTACTAGAGACATAAATGAAGAGGTATTTTTTTGACCCTTTTATTTCCCAAATATATGGAATTTTTGTAGTATATCATTTGTTCCATAGAGTGGTTCTTGAATTTACCTTTTCCTTTTCATTCTCATGATTTTCATCTATTCTTATTATATTGTAGCAGATTTGGAGGGGAAGAATTTTCCTAAAGAGTCAAATTTTATTCTCTCTCCTGAACACTGCTGCAAGTAGAAGCTTTTTAAAATCCTATTTTGTCTAGACTTTGGTGTTAACAAATTCAAATTCTATGCCTAGATGTCATTGAGTCCTATGACTGTACCACAGCGATAACTGCTGTTCTCACTGCTCTCTCACATATATCACTCACTTAATTCTGGCTGTTTTCCGGGCCATGTCACATTCATTCCCTTGTGATACTTAGCAAGAGCTCTGGATGGGAATCCAAAAAATCTAGGTACTCATTCAACCTTTGTAAATCATCTGTCTGAACTTGGGCCTCTTATTCAACCTCTCTGGACTTTGAGTCAAGCACTAACAACAGGAAGGCTGGTGTAACAATATCATGGCCATCTAAAGTAAACTCCAAGGCAAAAAAGAATTACTTATCATTTGGAGAATCACTGATAATGATGAAAGACTAGATCCATCAAGGAATGAAAACATTCTCCATTACTATGTACTTAATTGTAGTATTTCAGTATTTTGAATCAAAAACTGACAAAATTATAAGGATAAATCTACATAAAATAGTTTCAAGTTGGCAATATGCCTCAGCCATTGATATACATCTATATTTATAGAAAATGTGAGTAACAAAATTAATAAATGTGTTCTAATTTGCCTACATGGAATGCTGCACTTAACAATCGAGGAACAAAGATTCTTTCCAAGCATGTATAAAATATTCATAAAAACTGGTCATGTACTCCACCATGAAGTTAGCCATGACCAAGGTGAAAGGATTGATTACATAAATACCACATTATCTGAATGCAACACCATTAAATTAGAGATTGTTAGTTCCTTAAAATAGAAAAAAATGTGATTGAAGATGAAAATATGTTATTAAATATACTCATGGGCCAAAGAGTAAAACATAATAGAATTTAGAAAATACCTAGAATGCAATGGTAATGCAAATCCTACAGTGTAAACTACCACGCATTTAAAGTGATATTAGAGGGAAATCTAGCCTTAACGTAGAAAGACTAAACTTTTCTGAGACAGGTCAGACATAGTAGCACATGACTGTAATCTCAGCAATTGGTAGGCTGAGGCAGGAGGATTGCTATGAGTTTGGGAATAGTTTGGGCACATGGTGAAATCAAGACCAGCCTGAACCACATAGTGAGACTGTATCTCAGAATGAAAAGAAAAAAACAAAAATTCATGAGACAATCATCATAAGCACTCAGTTTGAAAAGTGAGAATAGTAAAATAATGCTAAAGAGGGTCAGGGATATAGCTCAGTGGTATAGCATCTGCCTGACCAGTGCAAGGTCCTGAGTTTGATTCCCAGCGACCCCCAAATAAAAATAATACTAAAAAACAGAAGGAAGGAATAAAAACAAAAATTAGTAAAAGAAAATGAAAAAAGAATAAAGCAGTAAAGACAGAAGGTGTGTCTTTGAAAATATTAGTAAATTAGACAAACCTCTGATAAGATGAATCAATCTCTGACAAGAAAACTATGGTAGAAATTTAAAAATAAGTATTAGAAATGAAAAAAAATGAGGGAAGATGTGTAAATTGTAAGACCTTAAAAATAACATGACAAAATATTTTAAAACCTAGATGAAATAAATCATTAGAAAAATATGACTTCTTAAACTTATCCAGAAAGACATATAGTGAATATATAATTATTAAGGGAGCTGAATTAGAGTTTAAAAATCTTTCTATAAAAGAAGCTCTAATCCCATATTTCTTTTTTTATCCTTTTGGTTTTTTGTATTGGGGAATCAAACTCATGACTTCGCACTCAGTCAGGCGCTTATGCTGCAGAACTAAATCCCTTCACCCCAACTCACATATTTCTTCATGGCAAAGTTTACTAAATTTTCAAGGAAAAGATAATTCCAAACTTCTACAAACTCAAAAGAACAGAGATCCTTCTCCAGCTCATCTAATGAGATTAATATCACCTTCACACTACATAACAGGCAACATTCTGGTTTCTCTTTAGAGTACATAAATCTTTTTTCTTTTCTGAAATATCAGACAAGGGATTTTCATAATTGAATATGAATAAAACACTAGGGGATTAAAATGTACTAGGGAATTCCATTATTAAACATGGATACCAAATATTGTCAAATAAAGTCAAGGGACTACAAAAAAAGTAATCATTACCACAGTGGGTTTATTTCAGCGATGTTAAGTAAATTATTGCGTTAGTAGATTAAAGAAATAAAATGTCTAATTAATAAAATAGATGAAAAGCATTTATAGAACTGAATAGACACTTAACATAAAATCAGAACAAATGGGAATATAAGAATTTCTTAATTTAATGTAAAGTTTATAAAAATCCTAAAATAAGCATCATATTTAAAGGTGAAATGTTGAAAGTATTCTCCTTTATATCAGGAGGATGTAAAAACTTGGCTCATAGAAATTTTTAAGTATTCTGTAGAAAAATTTTAAAGTTAAAATGAACTTATCAACATTTTTACATATAAAATTTAGTATATGAAAGTTTTTTATTTGGTCTAATTATTCATCACATAACACAGTTTGCAAGAATGAAAATGGATATTGTGTACAAAGGACTTTTACCCCTTGGAATCCAAAGATAATTATTTATACAGTATTTTTTAAAAAGGTCTGTTGCATCTCTATACATCAGAAACATAAGGAAAATATAATTCAATTGCGTAAGAAGCAGAGCTTCAATTTAAGGCTACTGTGCTGTGAGATAGTTTGAGAATATGATCTTAGGTAGCAGTTATAAGAGGAGGGGGAATAAATGGGAAGAAAAGAAATGGAAGACAAATCTGTGTTGCTAGTCTGGCTGCAAGGCTTTCTAATCAGCTTATGAACTGTCACTCAGAAATGTCCGCCTGGGGGGAAGGTGAGCATTTCTCCATCTGCTTTTGTCCCTTGGTGCTGAAAAACTGACCCATAGTGCTAAGTCTTTCATACCTCCACGTTGATACAGACGAACGCGGATAAGTTTCCATGTGTTCCCTCCTGTTGTGGATCAGAGGCAAGTCACCATGCTGGAACATAACAAAGCTGGGAGAACTGGCTTAGAAAAGATCATGACAGTGGAGCTGGGATAGGGGATAGATCAAGAAGTCACGAAGTGATCCTTAAGAAGTGCTGGATATAAATGACCTATGAAAAGCAGCAGCGACAAAAGATATGAAACTGAGTAAATCTAACAAACAGTGTTTAAAATTCCTGTGATAAAAATGTTAATGAAAGTTATTGGAAAACAATGAAAGCAAACAAACACCTTAAAAATGTTCTTGGATAGGAAAATGCTATGGTGTAGTTATCAACTTTATCCAAGTCTATAAGTTACAAGAAATTCTCTAAAAATCTCTGTAAGAACTTTTTTTTTTCTGTAATGCTGAGGACTGAACCCAGAGCTTCACCCATGCTAGACTGCTGCTATTGAATTGAGCTACATCCCCAGCCCATGATATTTCTTATGTTGTAATGTTTGGTTTTTATGGAACTTGATAAGCTGGTATTAAGATGGATATTGCTGGTGCAAAAGTCAAGAAACTAAGTTCCTATTGTCCTAAGGAGCAAAAGTAATGAGTGGGTAGGGGTCCGTGTGTGTGTGTGTGTGTGACCATCTGTGTATATATCTGTGAGAACAACTTGCTCAGCCACATGTTAAGACTAAAAAATGCTGTAACAATTAAAATATGGCATATCTGTAGAGCTAGAGACACTGACAACACAGAAAGGAAACTCCTTGAATGTACTCATGCATGTATGGAAACAACTTGTGATTATTGTTTGAAAATGATCAGATGAATCCCTACTGTATACCATAAGCAGAGAAATAAAGATGTATCAAAAGCAAAACTAGAAAAAATGAAGGAGGTACTAGACAGTCATTTTATTAATAGTGTAGAAAAGGAGTTTTCAATAGAAAGGTAAAAGAGTAATAAATGCTACTGGATTATTCCATAAAGAATGCAAAACCGCAAGACTCTCTTGGGGGAAGAACATTATAAACAACCAAAAAAATTAATATGTATATATATCAGTTAGAAAAAAGATAGTCACTCAATAGAGAAATAGGAAAAAATAGAGATCTTAAACAGGCACAATACCAATGGTTCTTTAATATTTGAAAGCCACCCAGCTTCGTTTGTATTGGGGAATAACAAGTTCAGATTACAATTAGACACTTTTCATGAATACTCAATGGACAGCTTCAAAAATCTGAATATAGCAAATGATGGTAATAATTTGAGGCAATAAAAACTCATCCATTCTTGATGGAAAATAAGTTATCAAGCCCCCTGGGAACTGTTTGATATTAACAGTGAAGGTGAACTTGTTATATAACCCCAAGAAGCTCTTTCCCCATGCACCAGGATACATATTCAAGCATGGCTATAACTAGAAACACCTCAGGATACATCAATGACTTTATACACTGTGAAAAACCATAAAAGAGTGCTGTATAGTAGTGAGAAAATGAACTATTCATACATGCAATCATCATGGATGAATTACACAGCTTCATACTAAGGGGGGAAATATGAAACAATAATATAAACAGCATGATTAACTCATAGAAAGTTTAAAACTGTGCAATATATTACTTAAGATGTACATGGTGGTAAAACTATAAGGAAAACAAAGATATAAGTAATATGAATTTAAGGTATTTTTATCTCACAGGGGCTTCTAAACTATGCTAATATTTCCTTATCTTTGACTCTAAGTACATGGAAGCTTATTAGTATCGTCATTATTTAATTGGTGAGATATTTTTAATGCACCACTTTCTTAAATTTAAATGTAACAGTGAAAAACGTTTCAGTGATATGTAGTTCTCATGAATAACACATCCTAATTTTGGTCGTGTCTACCTTATGTCTTTGCACTAAACTTAAGTACTCAGCCATTATTCTTTATTCAGACTATAAAGTTTCATAGAAAATCAAATCCCTGTTACTCACCACAGCCTTTTAAGTACTCAGAGACAGTTGTCTTGTTTCCTTTTAGATTTCTTCTTTTCCTAGACTCAACCATCCTTAAATCATGGTTTCCAGACACCTCATCACTTTGGCAGCCTTCCCCTGGACCTGCAGCCAGCACTGAGCACAACATTCCAGTTTGTTCTGGCCAGTGAAATGTCTGATGGGACTATTAACTTTCGTTGTCAGGACAGTGCATTTATTGATATAGCCTAAAACTGACCTAAGATTTTGTGTTGCTTTATACACCACACCAATTTATATTGGTCTCCACATCATTTTAGACCTTTGAATTGTTTTCATGTAAAGATCTATGCAATACTTTTTCTCATAGTTGTGAGGATAATTTTTCTAAAATGTATTTTGAACTTATATTTATTCCTAATGCTGTTTTGGAATTCAGATACATTGAGCTAGCCTCTTGAGATCTTTTCAGCTGATAGTTTTTTTTAATTAATAGCTGATACGTTTATATAATACATTTTAATTTTTTATCTCTCCTCTCCCTCCATCACTTGATCATCTTACCCTTTTCTACTTCATATTATCTTTGTTCTTTATGTATACATTGAGTTTATTATATAAGAGAAACCACCTGATACTTAAGCTTGTGTGACTGTCTGATTTATTTCACTTAACATTATGGTCCCAAGGTGTATCCATTTTCCTACAAATGGCTCAAGTTTAATTTTCTTTATGGCAGAAAAGAAACTGAGAATCCCCCCATCCACTGTTTTCAATACTACATTATCTTTATCCATTCATCTGTCAGATACTTAGCCATTTCCAAGATTTAATGATTATGAATTATACTTATAAACATGGGTATATACCCATCACTGTAATGTGATATTTTTAAATCTTTTGAGAAGATATATAGAAGTGAAATGTTTGAGTCAAATATAATTTATAGTTTCAGTTTTTTGAGGAGTGGTTGCACTGGTTAACATTCCCACCAATAATACCAAAGAGTTCTTTCTTCCCCACCTTTCCAGCATTTGTTATTATTTGATTTCTTGGTGATAACCATTCTTGCTAGAGCAAAGTAGAGTATTGGTATTGTTTTAATTTGCATTTCTCTCATAGCTGGTGAGGTTGAGCATTTCTTCATGTATTCATTTGCCATTTGTACTTCTTCTATTGTAAAATGTCTATTCATTTCACTTGACTGTTTTATGATTGGATCTTTTAGAGTATCTAATTTTTTTGAGTTCCTTATACATTCTATTAGGTCTCTGCCTGAGGAATAGCTTTCAAAAGTATTTCTCACATTCAGTAGGCTGTCTTTTCACTCTCTTGGTTTTTTCTTTTGTTATACAGAAGCTTTTAATTTGGTATCATTCCATCTCTTGATTCTCAGTACTATTTCCTGTGCAAGCAAGGTTCTATCCAGAAAGAGTTCATGGCTTCAAGAATTCTTATCTATTTTGTCTTCCCGCAGGTTAAGTTTTTGTGTTGTAACAGAATTTTGGTCCATTTTGATTTTAGTTTAGTACATGCTGAGATATATAGGTTGATGTTCAATCTTCTCCAGTGTGTGTTTTTAGCCCCTTTGTCAAATATCAAATATTTGAATGTGCTTGAGTTTGTTTCTGCATCATCTATTCTTTTCCACTGATTTTCATCTCTTTTTGTTGTTGTTGTTGTTATGTGCCAGTACCGTGTGTTTTTTTTCCACTGTAGTTTGGTAATATAACTCCCTGTTTGGTATTATGATGCCTCCCACTTTGTTCTTTTTGCACAGGATTGCGTTTGCTGTTCTGGGTATCTTCTGGTCCCATAAGCATTTTAGGGTTGTTTTCTCCACTTCTCTGAAGAATGGCATTGGAATTTTGATTGAGAGTTCATTAAATCTGCATATAAATTTTGGAATTGCGACTATTTTGTTATTGCCTATCTAGGAACAGAGGATAACTTACATTTTTAGTATCCTCTTCCTTTTTCTTTTTCTGAGTACTGCAGGTTTTTGTTGTAGAGCTCTTTCATTTTCTTATTTAGCTTAATTTCTAAGTATTTAAGTTTTCACTGTGCTATTTTGAGAGGTCTTTTTTTCCTAACTTCTTTTTCAGTAGGTTCATTATTAGTGCATAGGAACATTATTGATTTGTGTGTGTTGATTTTGTAACTTACTGCATTGCTGATTGTGGTTATTAATTCTGAGTTTTTTGGTGGATTTTCTAGGGTCTTTTTTGTAGAAGTTCATGTCATCTGCAAATAATGATAATTTGACTTCTTTCTTATACATATTCCTCTTATCTCTTTTTTGCCTAGTGCTTTTGCTAATATTTTGAGTATTATATTGAAGAGCAATGATGACAATGGGCATCCTCATCTGTTTCCTGATTTTAGAGGGGAAACTTCCATTTTTTCCCATTTAATATGATTTTGGGAGTAGCTTTGGCATAAATGTTTTTCATCAGATTGAGATAAAGTCCTTTGAAATCCATTTTCTTTGGCATTATTTTGTAAATCAAGAATGAACATTGGATTTTGTCAAAGATATTTTCTGTGACTTTTGAGATAAT
The DNA here is from genome assembly GCA_004027455.1 of Hydrochoerus hydrochaeris. Classification (NCBI taxonomy): domain Eukaryota; kingdom Metazoa; phylum Chordata; class Mammalia; order Rodentia; family Hydrochaeridae; genus Hydrochoerus; species Hydrochoerus hydrochaeris. Next base: position 18,858 of record PVLA01011820.1, on the reverse strand, counting down.
CATGTGATTTTTGTCCTTGCCTCTGTTCATGTGATCTATTACATTCGTTGTCTTGTATATGTTGACCCATCCTTGCATTCCTGGGATGAAACCTACTTGGTTATGCTGTATGACTTTTTTGACTATTCATTACATTCTGTTTACCAATATCTTGTTGAGGATTTTTGCATTTATATTCATTAAAGAAATTAGTCTATAGTTCTCTTTTTTTGGTCTGGTCCATGACTGGTTTTGGAATCAGGGTAATTGTTGCTTCCAGAATTGACTCTGAATACTCCTTCACTTTCAATTTCATTGAAAAACTTGAGGACTATTGGTGTGAGTACTTCCCTGAAGGTTTTGTAGAATTCAGCAGTAAACCCATCCAAACATGTGCCTTTTTTTTTAACTGGAAGGATTTTTATTATTGTTCTAATTTTATTGACTGGTGTTAGATAACTGAGGCCTTGTAATTCTTTTTGGTTCAATTTTGGTCATTCATGTGTATTTAAGAATCTTTCCATTTCTTCAGTGTTCTCTAATTACTGGGATACAAGTTTGTGAAATAATTATTAATAATCTTTTTTTGATTTGTGTAGTGTTCATTGCAATTTCACCTTTTTCATTTCTATGTGCATTGTTCTGGTCTTTTCTTTTTTGGTTAGATTGGTTAAGGGTTTGCCTATCTTGTTTATTCTTCTGAGAACCAATTCTAATTCATTAGTTTTTTGTCTGAATTTCCTCGATTTCTGCTCCAATCTTTGTAATTTCCTTCCTTGCACTAACTTTGGGTTTAAAGTATTCTTTTTATAGGGTCTTGAGGTGGATTATTAAGTTATTTATTTATGCTTACTCTGTTGTTGTGGTGTGGTCATTCACACTTCACTCTTAGGACTGCTATCATTGTAGGCAAAAGTTCTTGTATGTTGTATTAGTACTGTTTAATTTTAGAAGTTCTTATTTATTCCTTAATTTCTTGTATAATCCATTGTTTCTTTAAGATTTTATGTTTAGTTTGCATAATTCCTGTATTTTCTTTTGTCATTGATTTTTAACTTTATTGTGCTATGATATGAAAACAAATGGCATAATTTCTTATACATTTTCTTAAGTTTGCTTTGTTGACTAGTTAGTATATGGTTTATTTTGGAGAAAGTTTCACATGTTGCTGAAAAACTGTGTAATCTGTGTTGTTGAGTGGAACACTCTGTAGCTATCTAAAAGTTGTTTGAATATTTTGTTTAACTCTATTTCCATGTTGACTTTTTTTGGTGTCACTATGGAGTTTAGGCTGGCCTTGAACTCACTTTGTAGCCCAGGCTGGTCTCAATCTCAATGATTCTCTTGCTTTATCCTCCCGCGTGGGGGATTACAGGCATGCACTGCCACACCTAGTTCATGTTGATTTTTTTGTGTAGTTGATCTGTTTGTGTTAGTGGAATATTGATGTCCCCTACTATAATCATGTTTATGTTTATCTGGTCTTGTATGTCCACTAATACTTTTTTCTAAAGTTAAACTTACTATTTGTAACATACATATTAATAATACATTCCTGTTAGATTATTCCTTTAACTATTATGTATTTACCTTTTTTTTTTTTTTGACCAAATTTGGCTTGAAGTCCAATTTGTCTGAATACAGAATGGATACACCTGCTTTTTTGCTGGGTTTCCATTGCATAGCACAGTGTTTTCCAACCTTAGAGTCTTAACCCATGAGTTTCTTTTTGGGTTAAGTATGTGCCTTGTATAGGGATATTTTTAGATTTCATTTCTTTATCCATTCTGCCACTCTGTGTTGTTTGATTATGAAACTGAGCTTATCATATTGACAGTTATTTCTGATAGGCATTGACTTATTTCTGTTATTGTCTTATTTCTGATTGTTGGTTTCCTATTTTCCTCTACTACTTGCTGCCTAACATACCTGGTGTTTTTATTCTACTTTGTCACTGTTAGTTTCATTGTCTGTTTCTATGGTGTTTTTCAGAATTTTTTTTTGAGCATTCTTTTGGTGATTAGAGATTTCTTTAGAAGTTTTTTGTTTTAATCATGAAAGTATCTTATTTCTTCATCAATTTCAGAAGTATACAGGATGTATCAGCCTGGGTTGAAAATCTTTTGGCTAGAAGTCTTAGGACTTGAAACACTTCACGCAAAGCTCTCATAGCCTTTGATATTTGTGTTGAGAAGTCTGCTGTAATTCTAATTGGTTTTTCCTTATCAGTGATCTGTTGCCGTTTTTCTGTCCAGTTTTAAAACTCTGTTTCTCTGTTAGACTTGTAGGATTTTTACCTTAATGTGTTGTGGAGAAGTTCTTTTCTGATTGTGGCTATTTGTGGTTCTGTCTGTTTTCTATCTGCATGGTAAATTCTTTCCTCTTATTTGGAAAGTTTTCTGCTTTATTTCAGTTAAGAGGTTTTAAAATGCCAATTATTCTGTCTTCTGATGTTTCATTCATTCCAATTAATCTCAGGCTTCTTTGCACCCTCTGTGAACTATTGGATCCATTTTTCACGCTCTGTTGTTTCTTTGGTATCTCTCATTAATTGGTGACCAACAACAGTTCTGTCTTCTAGATTAGACACTGTTCTCACATTGGCCACTTCTGCTGCCCATACATTTGAAGGAATTTTTCTTATCTCTCAAATTTCTATTTGGAGTCTTTTTTGTGGATGCTGATATTTTTTCTATGCTGAGCCTTCATGTTTTGCATTCTTTTGTGTAGCTTTTCTAGCTTTATATTATTGTTCATATACACTCACTGATCATTTTATTTGACCCAATTTCTTTTACTTTTATCTTCTGTGAGCTTGCTAAATGCCTTACATATCTACTTTGTTGTCTCTCCTGATATCATTTTGAATAATTTGGGTGTGCAGCTTTTGGTTCCCTCCCCTTCAGTGTCCGATTGGGTCGGATTTGTGGGAGTTGGAAGGTTTTGGAGGCATTTTGTTTTCTTGTTTTCTCATATTTCTATTTTTAACTTTTTATTTACTTATTCACTTATTTCTTTGTGTGTGTGTATGTACACTTGTGGGTTGATTATAGTGGAAAGTTTTTTTTTTTTAATTTTTCTAGTATGGAGACCTCTTTAGTGAATGTCTATTTTTCAGCTGTGTCTTCTGGGCCACTGACCTTTGACCTTTGTCTTTTTCCTGGGATTCACTACCCCTATGTACTTGAGGTGGGAGTTTGAAGCATATTCATCCTTGTACCCAGTTTTTCAGGAATGGGCCACAGTATTATTAATGACTCAAAGGCAATCCAGATACTGGCATTCCAAGTAAATTAAGTAATAGCAACAGCTATGATCTTGGCTTTGGTACCAGCTCCAGCATTATTATAGCACCAGAGACAAACTGAATATTGACTAGGGACTAAAAGAGTACCACCTTTAGCCATAGAAAAGAAAATGTAAGTTACAATGTGAACACTGAGATGAACCACATTTTACTACTTACCTATAGTAATTATCTACTAAATAGAACAACTTCACCATTAGAACAGTATTCAACAGCAAAAGCATAAAGTTAACCAATTATCTAGAGAGTGATAAAGCCTAGTTATATTGGTGAAGGTAGTTATAACTGTGAAGGTAGAGGGGTGGAGAACTAGAGAATGAAAACAGCAATATTTGAAAAATCACTTTTGTTCTGTTGACTACTCTCAGTCTCTGTCTCTTTCTGCTTTATCACAATTTTTCTTTCTTGTGTTCTACTCATTCTGGAATACAAGACACTGTATATAAATAATAAAGTAATTTGTCATCAACTTAATGTTATTTTCCTTCAGCAAAACTTTACATTTCCTTTTGTAAAGCAGCTAGAGACATAAGCAATCTGGGATAAACTTAATTCAATTAGAAGGTTTGAAATAGTTGGAATTTTATCTTTCTATCATTTGAAGCTTGGCATATTTCTGATTTATTCTTGTTTTTAATGTTTAGCTTTTTGTATTCTTAATGTAAAACATAGGGCATCTTAAATTTTAAATTTTTGTTCCTTTATCCTAAAAGTCTTTGAAAAGCTCTGCTTCTGCTTCTGGCTGTTTTCAACATTCTCTTATTCAACCAACCATTGATGCTTGAGTTGTTTCTCTGAGTTCTTTTCCCCTTAAATCTTTGTCCTATTATTATTTTACTGTTTATTCCTCATAACCTCAAGTGATCTTTAAAAATTAGTATCAAAGTTTTGTATTTGTTTTCAGTCGAAGGAGTTGCTTTAATTATCTGTTTTACCAGTATCATGAAAATATGTTAAAAATAACCTCTGTGTTAGTTAAGTTTATGTATAGGTACATACAACATAAAATTTAAAGCAGTGTCTCAAGAGCTATACTTCTCTCACATAAATTAGTCCATAAACAAAACCTCCATCGTTGCTTAACATTTTTATGGTTATTAAAGAACCAGAATATTTTCAGATTCCTGTTCTGCTGGGTTTAGCATGTGGTTTTATCCTCAACATTGTCACAAGCTTGTCAGAACTCCAGGCATGAATGGAAGAATTAGAAAAAGAAACTTCCCAGTTATCTGGTCTCTAAAGAAACATCCTCCAAAGTGCTACTCAAAAATCTTGCTTTTATCTTATTGACCAGAGCATAGAATCATGAGCACTTACTAGTACAGAACTTGTTAAGCAAAGTATTTTAAGTGGGAGGCATCTTAAAACAGAACTAGGGGTTACACTGTTAAAAAAGAAGGATAAGATAGAACAGATGGGGTAAGTAACTGGTGATTCCTTGTGTGGTCTCATTCTACCCATCATGGATTATAATTTATTTATCATTGTAATTTGTGTTTTATTCCTGTCATTTACAGTATTATAAGCACACCAAGGTAAGTTTGATTATGTAAGATTTTCCATACATACACACCTTTATACCCTACTTTAAGATGTCTTTATATTATACTTTGGACGTACTTTTATGACATGGAATATTGTACAAAAAAACCATGACTATCGTGTAGAGAGACTATAATTTATTACATTTCCTATTTTTGGATATGTACAGTAGTTGTATTACTATTTGGCTATAACAAATAGTGCTACTATGAATGATGCTTTTCTTTTTCTTTCTTAATTCCTATCTCTTAGGACAGTTTTGAAAGCAAAACTATTTCTTCATAGATATTAACACTTTTGACCTAACATTGGAGGTTCTTACTCAACCTACCACAAGATTTATACCAGTTGAATCTCTTACTAACAATAAGGAGTGCTCCCAACATACCTGTATCAGGACTAATTTCTATCTTTAAAGCAAAAAGTCTTTGTAATTTTATAAGTGAAAAGTAATATCTCATTTATTAAATTTATATTTAGTTGGCATACTTGTTCATATGTTTGTTTTGGTCATGTTTTTCTTTGGTGAATCATCTATTCACGTCACATACATATTTTTAATTGGATAAATAGATTTTTTCTTAACTAACCTTAGTACATGATAAATAAATTATATCTCCTTTTCATTTGCAACAAATGTATTAGACATTTTCCCCGGTTTATTTTTTGCCTTTTTATTTGGTTGATAATAACAAGTATAGTTGTGCTTAATTTTAATATAATTAAATCTATAGATTTCTCCTTTGTGATTTTTCTGTTATACTCTGTAATTATTCTTCCTCCAAAAGAAGATACTTTCATATATTCACCTATTTTATCTTGCATATTTTTCATGATTTTATGAATTTTTAAATGGGAAGACCCCTCTCTCTCTCTCTCTCCCCCTCTCTCCCCCTCTCTTTTACTCTCAGTCTCTCTTGCTCATTTTCTCTTTTCCTTTGATACAGAGCCTTGCCATGCAGTTTGGGCTGGCCTTAAACTCACTATGTAGCCCTTAAACTCACAACAATCCTCCATGGGCATGCACTACATCTTTGGCTAGAAACATGCTTCTTTTTCATATGTGAATTTGAATTCACTCATTTTCTTCTTGATGAGGACCTCTCAGAGGTCAAAGTCCTGTATATACATCTCCAATAGGACCAATGACATATAATCCAGCAATTATATACCATACATACAAAATTAAGTTGTCTTTTTGTACTTATTTCTTCAACTATTCTGCATCTATGTCATCTCTTTTCCTTGTTTCTGAGATCAGGTGTTGATTGTATGCTGAAATCCACATGGTTTCTTCCTTTTGCAATTAGTATGTTCATTCTAGCATTACAGATTTTCATAGTAGAAGCTACATAACTAACTTTCTTGCCAGTCCTACTTTATGGTATAAGGAGTTTATAAATATATAGTGACAAATAAAGACAGAATGAGCAGGTGTGGACAGTGTTATAGCCTTTTCTGGCCTCCCTGCAGCAGATTTCACCCTCATGCTAATGAAAGATTCTGTCCCCTCACTTAAAATGCATTCAAATAGGTATATCCTTGTAAAGTTGACAAAAGCATTGCATTTTAATTGTAGTTAAAATAATTGTCCTTGTACATTGACTTTTGATTGCTTGTATTTATTGTGTGTATTGATGCTGAATAGAAGCTGACCCAGTGGAAATGCATATATTTTAGATCTAATAACTAATTTGTGTACTATATATCATTAATATATTGGTAGCTATTCTTGAATGAGGAAGATCCTAGGAAAACTAACTTCCATGACAAATCATCTTGCATTGTGATGGCAATGCAGAGGACCAGAGGATTAAGAGCTGTGTTCATGGAGGGAAAAAATAATCTTAGGCATAAAATCAGTAGCTCATCACTGGAAAATCCAGACTTCCAATTTTCATATGAAAGAAAATTTGACATCCACACTAAGACTTCACTTTGCCTTTAATGTATTGTAATGTGGAAGGAAAATCTTTTAACAATCAATAATGATAAGGAATTGTATTCCTATTTGTAGATTTGTACCTAAGGCTTACCTTTTATTCTTTCTTTAGAGAATTACATGGCAATATTATTGTATTAATATGAGACAAAAATACATAGTCACAAAATGTAAAAAATGTATTAAGTTGTTAAGTAAAGATACATGTGCTATTTTATGAATCTTGTGATGTTTGTGGGTTTTTTTGCAGCATTTAAAAAATATAATTTTTCTCAAGTTCTTTTCACATTGTGAATAATTATTATAATCTTTAATTTGTAACTAAAAGTCTCCTGTATCAGAGAAATTCTAGGTCTCAGAACATGTAGATTTGCCCCTGTGTTCTAGATTTTACTTTTCTCACTAAGAATTATTGATAGAGGAATCGTCCAGTTTTAAACAAAGTTCTTGAATCTGTAAGGTCAGCAAATCTCAAATCACAAAAGTCTTCCTTCTGTTTTTAGTAAGAGTAGTGGTCCTCCCTCATGCTCTTGGGTGGGGGAGGAGGAAGAGGAAGAAAAGGAGGAGAAGGAGGAGGAGGGGGAGGAGATGGAGGTGGAGGTATACAAGAGTTTTGGCTGGTAAAGCTCCTTGCTTCATTCTTGCAATGACAGATTGCCAACCTCTCAGGCTGGAACCATCTCATCAATCAACCTGTGCTTGAACTATTAGCACTGTCAGCTTCCTCTTAAGAGATGACAATTCGAGGGTAGCTTTTCTTGCTTACTGAGATTCCTTCAGTCAAAGGAATAAAACACTTTGTCAAAAGGAGGGGCAGGAAAGCATCTTTCTGGCAATAGCACTAGGCCCCTCTACTTTCAGTCTACATCATTCTTGAATTTATTTTTGCAAAGCTGAAAAAGATCCTCGACAAAAACCTTTAACTTGCTGGTACAGGAGCTGGGGCAGGGCTTGTGTGGTTTGCTTTCAGAAGGGAGTGGTTGCAATGCCAGGAATGGGAGGTTATAACTTTGCCTGTATGGTGATGTCTGATTAAAAATAATAACAATAAAAACATGTCTATATTTGTTTGTGCATGCATTATCCTTATGGGATGTGCAGAGATGAATTGCTGGCTGAGCATATCAGAAATGGAAGCCAGCCATTAAGCTCTGTCCCTGCTTGGTGACAGGAGATAGACTGTAATGGACTGCCTGATGGGGTTGTAAGTATTACTGTATGTAGATAAGAAAGCTGGGTTATAAATTTTTTTTATTCTAAAAACTAGTATAAGGAAGATTCCCCTCTTATTGTTAAAAATTTCAACTATCTATATATTAGAAAAAGAAATCATAATGCAATTAGAAACTTCTTAGATTTCAGTCACTCAGTTTCAACACACAATCACAAAAACTCATACTACTGACGTTTGTTAAAAATTATGTTAATGATTTTGATATTTTTGCAATAAGACCTGGAAGCATATTTCACAATTTCCCTTCAAGGAAATTTCGTATAGCAACTGAGAGCCCTGTAACCAGTAAATCTCAGTTTTATCTGCTGTAGAAAAAGATTCCCTCTTTGACATCAAAACAGGAGGAAAGCATCTCAGTTGGTCCTAAGTCCTTTTCTTCTGACTTCCACTCCAAAAACCACACAGCCAGTTTAAAATGTACTTGTTGTCCACTTAAATTAATGAAACTACTCGTGTGTAATTCAAGAACACAGCCTCTGATGCTCTAGATACATATATGAATAGACCTGTCCTGGGTACACACCTGCTCTGGGTATCAGCATAAGCCATGTAAATCAAGTATCGCCTTTACAATCCTCATTCCCAGAAACCTAAGGTGAAAACTGCTGAAAACATATGAATCATGCACAAGTTGTCCTTTGGCCTAGAGATCAGTCACAAAGTTGGCTTCTTAGAAATAAACTCTTAATTTCTCTTCTAAAGGAATATAACTTAATTATGAAAGAGGATTCTTGTTGTCCTGTTTTGTGAGTTTATTATTTTGTTTAAAACATCAATGTATAAGATATCTTAGTTCTATGCTTTAAAAAAAAACTTTATCTTAATTCAGTCAATTTATTCTTTTGATTAGAATTAATGCCTGATCTGAAACAGTGATGTTTCAACCGGGAGGTGATGTTGTTCCCCAAGGGATGTTTGACCTTTTTGATTGTCATACCTGGATATAGGATGGGAGAGTGCTACTGCCATTCTTGTCCTCAGAGACCAGGGATATGGCTAAGCATTCTTCAATCCATAGGACAACCTCTCATAACAAATAATTATTCTCTGGCACTATCCAAAATGTCTATAGTACTAGTCTGAAAAATCCTTGCCTGAGCAATGCAAACAAAATAGAAAGGGTAAGTTCGTTTTTCTAAAATCATGAAATAATGAAAATTTTTATTACCAATAAAAATGCAGCTTTTGACTGTGAGCTCCAGGTATTCTGTGGCATTGTTAATTATGGCTGTATGGAGTGGAAAAAGTTCTGACTGGTGGACCCTATTTTTATTTTCATTTAGAAAGAGAAATGGGCTGGGATGGACAGTGTCACCTTGGTTGGCCATCCTTTGATGGAATTATGTACATGCTATTTCAGAGTAATTTGTTAGATTGGTCTAAAATCTACTGGCACTTAGGGAAAGTGAGTATATCTATAATTATAACTTTTAAAGACTAGAATTCATGGTGCCCTCTGTGTTTGTAGTTATTTTAAAGTCTTGTTGATGATAGTTTAGGAAGCAGTTTTTGTTTCAATTTGTTTTAATACCTGATAAACTAAATCCTAAATGTAAAAGTCACAGATGATATTGTTTAAAAATCCCTTGACATCCTGTTCATTAACTAAAAGCAATTCTACGAGCTTGAGCAGAATGTATCTGGAATGTGCAGTCGTGGGTGATGTTGAGGCTGATGACAGATGCCTGCCTCCTCTTTTTCCCCTATGGCAGCCAGAGAGGGCGCAGCTTGGTCAATGACCGCCTTGCTCTTTCTCCTGGCCTTCTTTCTCTATCCCACGCTCCTTCTCCATAACTGGCTTTGCTGTCCTCTCAGGTTAGGAGTGGGCCTCCTTCCCTGCTACAACCACTGCAGATACTGCTACCATATCTCTGCACAAGGAAATCATCCTTAAGGTGGCAGAGATGGGAAAGAGACCCGACTCCATTACTAACATCCTCAATGGTTCCAAACCCCAGTAAGCTATGATTAACACAGCTAGAAGATTTCCCAGTTTTAGGCCTACAAAGATGTGACACCTGTCAATCAAACACCATGACTCTGCATTTGAGATAAACAGATACTGTAACAGATGCCTTGCACCCACTCCAGGAGACGTGCTCCCTGACTATTGTGGCTTGAATTTGAATTGAGTAGTGAAGTTGAATTTGGACCATTTAGTTGTCTTGGATTTAGGCCAGTCAGCAAGCTTGAATTTGGATCGGCCACAGGCCTGCAGCTGCTATACCAGCAGAACTCCACTCAAAATTCTCAGGTGGATCTAGAAGGGCCTCATCTAGTAACCTCCCCGTGTTGTAGCACTGGCCTTGTACAAATAAACCCCCATGATCCTATAAATCTACTCATGGTTTATTTAGGATTTACTTATTTACTTGCAATTTACTTATTTCTCAGTGTGGGCTGGAAAGATCCTATAAATCTCCTTGCAATTGTTAGCTTGAGAAGTATGGACAGGCAGTCAGAGCTTCAGCTTGTCATTGTCCTCTGCTGTGTGTGTATGAACTATCTCTGCCTCCAAGTTATGAAGATGTATGAGACAACATTTAGGGTACTCCTGGATCATGCAGGGTAATTTCTCCATGATCAACATAATCTCAACATAATCACATCTAGAAAGAACCCATATCCACATAAGGTAATATTTACAGATTTCAGGGATTATGATTTATAATCTTTTGTGAGTAAGGGTAAAAATTTTAGTTTATTACACATATTGGGGAATAAACTAGTTGATTATGTACTTCATGGATCCTTGTAGAGTTAGAATCCTATAATTCAAAGATTGTGACCTCAGATTTCATTGTTATCTGAATCTTGTTTTTCTCATTTACAAAATGGTCCCCCAAATGGTGTGTAGGCCATAAGCTGATTATGAAATTAAGTAATTTAACACTATTAAAACATTTACAAAAGTCAGTGGCTCTGTACATAAGTTCTCAATAAGTGTCAACAGATCTCATTACTTGTTCATACTATTCCTGTTGGTATTGCCATCATTACAAAAGGAGGATTAGAGCAGAAGGCTGTGGGCACTCCTTGGTGGCCTATGATATAATCCACATTTGTTTACTGTTATTTTATTTTGTTTTAACAAATTCAACTAAGGTGGGCCACAGAAAACTGGTGACTTTTTGTCTAAAGAATGTGTTTGATCTGCTCTAAGGAGTTTATTTAACTTTGTCTATGACAGATTAGACTAAACCCCAAACTGAGTAGGCAACTCAGAAACCAAGTTACAAAAGGTTGTGTTAAGACTAGCAGCATTAGGAGTAGCTGAGATATAAAGGCAGAGCAGAAAATACTTTGTGTGTTTAAATTTTTAAAAAATTACAGAAAAAAACCCACATTGGATTAATCCCCCTCAAAATGCTCCTTGCTTCAAACACTTATTTCATTGTCTTTGTAGCTTTCTGAAGCAGTTCTGGAAGTCCCGTTTCATTTCTTGTTGATCATGATAAAAAACATTCAGTGAATGCTCCTGCTGCATGGCAGTCAGAGACAGGTAGGCTTGGAAAAAGCATTACAGTGTCCTCAGCCACCTTATTTACAGATTCTGGTACTATGTAACTCCTTGCTCTTCCTCAAAGTCAAAACGACCATGGAAAATAAACATTTTGAATCAATTTAAAGCATGGAAGCAGCCATGACAGTACAGGCAAGACAGACAAAAGAAAGCACTTCCAGAACTGTTGCAGAAAGTGGTAAGAACAACGGGATGAGTGTGTCTGAAGAAAGCGGGCGTATCTTGGGAGTGGGAATTAGTGTAATGTGCTTTTTACTGTATTAAGCTTTATAAAATCTAAACATTTACTGTATTTAATTGTACTTCATACAGTGTTCATTCAGAGAAGAAATCAAAAAAATATTTTTCAGCTTTTTATAGATATAAGTAAAATCTCCTACCTTTGGATTGTAACAGAGGACCTCTTCTGTTGAATTGCATGCCTTCCTTAAATGACTGTGGTTAAGTTGGTCTCCCATTCAGGTTTCCTTTTTGCTTCTAAAACTTTAAAATTGCCAGTTTTCCATGATTATGAATGCAGTTTAAGCACAACTAATTCATTAGTAACAAAACAACATTTTATTTGCGCTAGGGAGGTAAGCTCGGCGGCTTACATAACGTGCAGAGTCAATCTTTAAAACTACAACAAACAAACAAACAAGAAACCAAACATTGCCTGCAAAAGCTTTTCTCATTCAGAATTTCACAAGGTGTTGTAAATATTAACATTCTATGTTTTAATACACATTTTAATCTTTGGTCATTTTGAAGGTATGATAGGTGCCCAAGCAAATTGGTAGAGCACATGATTTCTTCTAGAACCAGTTTTGGTCCAGTGGCAATTATTGACAAGCCACACTTAAAATAAAATCAATTGCTTTTTCACTATTAATATGATGCAATTTAATAAAATAGAATTTCATGTAAGAATTTCAAGGATGTGTCACTGGAAAAAATAACTACATTTTTCTCTGTCTTTCATCAAGAAATAACCATATACAGCTCCGGTGCAATGAAAATCTGCAGTCCTTTTGGTATTTGAAATAGTATTGGGTTAAGTCATAAAGAATTGCTATTTTTTTCAAAATAAAAAAATGGTTGAATGTGCTGGGTTTATATGGTACAAGCTAAACACGTATTACATTTCTGATAAAGGAGTTCAATATTCTAGAGCTATTAGGTGAAAGTAGCAAGATGAAACATTCACAAATATAAGAAGAGTTTTGCATTTTCCAGTTGCTTATATTTCTCTAATACATATCAGCCAAGTCTCGGTTCATATTCTTTACTTTAATGTCTATGATAATGGGAATACAACATTATTAAAAGAAGGGAAATGAGCAAAATAAATTCATAATGTCAAAAGCCATGTAAACAGAAAACAATGAAAAATGTAGATCGTTACAAACATTGTAATCATTTCTGCTTGACAGTGTTTATCTTTTCAAGTGTTTATCTTCTTACCCATTTTTATTTCATTTTTATGTGTCACATAAAGTTGAATATCACTCAAAATTTAGCTCTTTGGTGTCTGATCATAGAAAGCAGATTGCCCTGACATTTTTATATACCATAGGAGAAGAAAGTAATTTTCATGTATTGAGATTTATGATTTGAATATGTTTTCAATACAGAAAAGTACACCTACAAAATTTAATGTACATGCATGTATAATGTGAAGTAACAATTTATACCTTCTGTTGGAGAAAATGCAACAAAGCAAACAGATAAACACTTCTCCTGTCCTACCCTCCACCTCTGACTTAGTGCTCAGTATTAAAGAGAAAGAGTATTAGTCTTTCCATAAAACTTTCCAAAACAGCCATGTATTGCTTTTTGGGTTAGAGGTTGGTCTGGAATGTTAAGTAGTTATAAAGATGCCAGATCTTGGATGGAAGAGATTATTACCTGTGAAGGAAATTTGATGACTCAAGGAAGGAGAATGATTTTAGGGAGTAAAGCACACAGACCTATTATTATGTGTTTCACTAAGACATTAACTGTACATTCATATGATTTTTGCTTATATGTTAAATTGCATGATTTTTTGTATAAGTAAAGTTTCCCCATGAGAAATTTCACATTCAGTAACAAGTTAATTTGGTATTCAAACTATGTGAATTCTTTCTATTCCATCAGAAGTTTTTATGACCTTGTTGGCAATTTCATGTCATATACTTTATGGAACATTGCATGTTAGGATAGATGTAAATCAGTAAACTGAGATGTCTTTGTAATTTATAAAACAATCCCACTCTGAGTCAACATATTTATTGCCTAGCATTAAAATTGGGTGGAAAGAAGGAACTTACTGCAGTTCACTAATTTATGAAAAATGTCACAACTTTATTTTCTGACTAGGCATTTTAAAAATAGTACTTATGTATTGCTGTAGCATAAACTTCTCCAACCAAAGAAATGATGGAGAGAAATAGCTATTTTTCATTTATTTTCTAGCATCTTGACTGATTATTGTCAATGAGTGAAAAAAAGAGAATTATTTAAAAGATAAATCAGTTAGCTGGATAATTTACTTGGTTCTTTCTGTAAACTGCAAAAAATTGTAGATTTTTGGGAATGGGAAAAAACTTATGTAATCTCCTTCAGAATTATTAAGGAAATGCAGAGTTGGGTAGAGGTAGCAGAGATGAAGTTAAATGGGTCATAAATTCACATTCATTGAAGCTAAGTGCTAAATTATATTTTTCTTTCTACTTTTGCATATGTTTGAATTTTGCCATAATATTTTAATCCATGGGTATAAATATATCCCAGCAGTAATTTATAGCCCAAATATGGAATTGAGAATATTAATCATGCACAATAGGCTCCTTATTTCATAAATATTTATTTGCATAAAATCTTAATTTTTATATCTTTTTGAATGGCCCCTCGAATTCCCTAACAATAAGTATCCCCAATGTATTTAATTATATTTCCTATGCACTATAAGGACAATTTGCCATGAAAGAACAAAGGCAATAATTACCACAAATAATGAAGCAAGCTTTGATACCTTTAGATATAGAAAGAAACAGAAATAGAAGAATGGAAATTTGGATTAAGGTTGTTATAAGTAGTAAATTCCCTTTGTTTCCCTACAGTAGCACAAAATTTTCAAAGGCTACTCTATCATCTAGTTATAATATGGAATCTCTAAGTATTTTAGGTACATGCCTTGGAGAGGTACCTAGTCAATCCCAAAATAAAAAGAATGACTCAAAATTATACAGAAGTAATTGTGGAGAACTTGAATTTGATCTGGTCACTGCTGTCTTTACCACTCAGTGATGCATTCTTTAACTTGAAATAATAGCATTGCCAAGCATTGCTTCTTAGCTTCTGTAGCATTTGATATTTAATTGCTACCAGTGACTCAACTTATATCTACTCCTTTTCTGTCTGTTGAAAAGGAGGGGACTCATATTGCCAGGTCCCTGTTCCTTATTGTCAGTGATACAGATCTATCAAAACAAAATTTTAAATGAACTTCTTTCATTTTATTTCTCTGCAAAAACTTTATGCTAGCCGGGGATTTAGCTCAGCGGTGTAAGTACTTGTCTGGCAAGCACAAGGTCGTGAGTTTGATCCCTGGTACAAAAAAATTTATGCTAATAGAGGGAAGATTATCGATTCTTAAATAAATTTTGTTCTAAGGTAAAAAACAAAAAACTATAATGGAAGTTCCTCTTTTAGAATTTTCTGATAAAACGTTACAAACACAAATATATAAGAAAA
This sequence comes from Hydrochoerus hydrochaeris, assembly GCA_004027455.1. Classification (NCBI taxonomy): domain Eukaryota; kingdom Metazoa; phylum Chordata; class Mammalia; order Rodentia; family Hydrochaeridae; genus Hydrochoerus; species Hydrochoerus hydrochaeris. The sequence goes on along the minus strand of PVLA01011820.1, from coordinate 3,614 downwards.
CATTGCTTTAAACTTAACTCCATTATAAATTTCACACTAATAAATTTGAATCTACATTTAGATGAGCCCATATGTATTTCTCATTAACACTTTCTTTGCCCTTACCCCACGCAATACTGGCTAATTCTTCCTTTTTACCCTAATGTATGCTAGAATTCTATTCTGTTGCTTTTAGGTTACATGTCTTTCCCCCACCCCTCAAACTAAATGATTTTGAGAACAGGGTTCATTTCAATGCTCATCAAAATAAGTAGATTTTTGTAGGTTGCTGTAAATATCTGTTGGAAGTGGATGCATGACCATAATGGATCATCCCTTGAGTGATTTTTGAGCTGATTTTATAACATGCAGAGATATCTTATAACTTTTTCCTGTGACTTTCTTCCCATATCCTCCCTATATCCAGGCTCTGGAACACAATTAGAAAATGAGAATATTTTTCCTATTGACTTCTAATTCCATATCATTTATTGGGCTAATCTCTACATTCGCTATGTGTCACATTCATTTGAAATCCAGTGGTACCCTCCATCTTTTTGCTTTGCCCTTTGCCATTCCCCCCAGTTCTCTCTCATTGCTCCAGGGTGTCATTCAGTCACAAAAGAAGTCGGTCCTTGCAGCTTTTTTGAGACCCATAATTTCAAGATCCTGATCCAGTTGATAAACATTGCCATGTAAGATATCATGGTTTATGTCAGCGGCCCCCAAGCCTCATGAATTATGGACTCGACCAAATCTAGCGTTTGAGATTGGTTCATTGTCTAGTGCTTGGATTGATGGTGTGAATGCTTCATCTGCCCGGGGGTGAAGCCAGGATATGATGTGTGGCAGGAAGAAGGTGTGTCTTGCTCTCTGAAGGGTTCCTCCTTGCTGTTTGCAGCCAGCCATGAATGCCTGCCCTGCCATGCCATGCTGCCTTGAAGCCAACTGAGTATGGACTGAAACCTCCAAGAACTATAAGAAGTAAAGCTTTTCTTCCTTAACTTTGGGCATCAGGTATTTTGTCTCAGAGACAAATAAAAAGTAACTAAAGCAGAGGAATACAGCAGTATGTTAAAGAGGATGAAAGCAGTACCAGAAATTGTTGGCAGGAACTGAATTTTATTGAGGCTTTGTCAAGTGCCTGGCCTACTAAAAAGTCAGTGGCTTTTCTGCTTTATTTTTGAAAGTTTTTCTACTCCTTTATGGTTTAAGAAACTTTGAGAACAATTATTTTCTTAGGTCAGGAATATTTGAACAATTTTTTTGCTATCTTCCCTAGAGTTGTAGAAGATGGAGGGAATGTTACATGATGAATAGAATCAAAGAACATGCCTCTCCCGAGGGCTCCCAGTCAAGTTCAATTCAGAGTTGGGTTTGGGCAAAGATTCAGGCTGATTGATGTTATTTGTAGCAATATTACCCAATCTTGATGTTCCAAAATATTCCGTACTCCTTCCTGTTTTCTACTGTATTCAAGTTTTCATTAAGTTAGCAAGAGAAGGTTGATAATATATACAAAAATCTTATTTATCCTGCCAGAAACTGCTATTTTTTAAAAATTAAGTTTTTTCCTTTTTTCTTTAAAGAAATCTACTGACTTGGGCAACAATGAACAAACTTATGACTCAAAATTGTTTTTTATTTTTACTATTTTTAGAACATGTTTAAATTATTTTCTTTCCTTCAATCTTTCTTTCAGTTTTCCTTTCTTTATCTCCTTCCTTCTTTTTCTTTTTTCCTTGTTTCTCTCTTTCCTTCTCTCTCCTTCCCTCTCTACATCATATGCATATATATATATATATATATATATATATATAATTTTTTTCTAAACTACCCTTAAACTCATGATCTGCTTGTCTCAGCTTCTTTAGTACTGAGGTTATTAAGAGCATGTATCACTTCACCTGCCCAAAATAAGGCTAATTTTCTTATAAACCTGAATATGCTACATCAATATGGAATAAATATGAAAAACATTTTAGTCTATTTACCAGCAGAAAAATAAAACCAGAGGTTTGTTTCTGGCCATGACTCTGGAAATATAGTCAATAGAAGTAAAAGAAATATTCACTTGGAGCTTTTAGATTTGCATATCATTTAGTTGATTACTAATGCAAAACATTCTAGAATGTGTTGGTTTTATTTGGGGAAGGTAGATTTATAGTCTTTCAAACATAATAGAAATTTCCCCTGAGAAACAAAGTATGGCTACTTAGAAACTTGTTAATATATTTATTTTGAAAACAATCATTTAAGTAAGTGGTAGTATTTTGATAAAAGACTCCTAGGGTCCATATAATAAATGAGATTGGCTTTAAAATTAGATTTAAATTCCCTGCCTTATATGGTGTCCTTGTAAATCACACTAATCCTTTCTTGCCTACAATCTCTTAGAAAATATGAGGATTCATTTAATCTGGTAAAGATTAGTCTTTAAAATTGGAATGAAAATACAACAATAATTCATGAACATTCTGCCATTAGCCCAATTGCATGAATTTATGTATGTTATATAGCAACTTATCTTAAATTATCTTAATAACACCAGATGCTTAAAGAGGTTTTGAGAGATTACCTTATTTTCCTTCTTTTCTACCTTGAGAATCAGTTCACTGATAACATTTTTATAACCTTCCTTAGTAATATACATCATTGTACAATCATCCACATTGTTGGTAGTTTATCCTCCACACCAAACATGAATTTTTCATGCTACCGTTAATTCCATCAGCTTCACTATCTTCACTGAGGTTAGAATAGGACCTCTGGTTTATTTCCTCTGTGCCTTAGTGATTACTGACTCTTGAGAGAAGAGGTGTTGTGTCCTTTGTTCTCAGTGATAACAAACTACACTATTACTTGTGGTATTGCATGAGCCAGTGTGTGTGTTAATAATTTTTCATGCTCTGTGTTCATGTACTCAGCATATAAATAGTAAAACTTGAGCTTTTAAAGAATGACCTGTTTTTATTTTAAAACAGAAAATTATCTTATGGTTACCTACGAACTATAGAATAAAATAAAACAAAGGAAATGTTACTCCAAAGAGCAGGACTATTTTGACCATATGCCTTTGTTTCATTTAGTCTATTTCACTGGGTCAAGGATACAGAAGGAAGGAAGACAGTAAGTCATATTTTCAGCAAGGAAAGGGTGAGTTTAATTGCTCATTCTGAGAACTTTTTGTCCTGAAGGAATGCACCATGTATATCGTTACAAAATCTTCTCCTCTGCTTCCTTATGAACTCACTTCCCCCACCCTGCTCCACCCCATGGATCCTAACTTTGGGTGTCTCTAGAGGTTAATGAGCTGTTCCCAAAATGAAATAACTCTCAGAGAGCCTCCTGGCACGTGGAGAGGTTTGAGTAGCTAGGAGGGTAGTAGCCATCAATTTTGATCCAGACCAGGTCAATAGCAAATGAAGGCTCTTGCCTCCTAACAGCTGTTCAGTGACCTCTGTGAAATGAGGTGGTGGCTGTCATCCAGGTTCTGGACAGCTGTCTCCCTCACAAAAAGCATCACCACAATTGGAATTAATTGGCTTTCTTGCCAGATGCCTCCACAGGCAAGTCATTCACTCTTTGTTCTTTCTTTCTTTCTTTCTTTCTTTCTTTCTTTCTTTCTTTCTTTC
>PVLA01011819.1:0-35125 GCA_004027455.1 Hydrochoerus hydrochaeris | reverse complement strand
CTCCTTTCTTGATCACTAACTGTGATCCTGTCCTCAAGGTCTGAAGTCCTATCCTCAGCTTCCTTTAGGTGGTATTGCATGCTTTCAATAGAATTTTCTGTTTCTTGGATGTCTCTTTGAGTTTGTTTCATGAATTCTGCTTGTTTTCTATATTGTTCATTCAAAGTTTCAATCAGTTTCCCATGCTCATGTACTTTTTTCTCTATTTCTTCTTTAGCTGCATTCAACAACTCCTTTAATAAAGTTGTTATTTCTATCTTTACAGGGGAGAGTACTTTAATTTGATTTCCTCTATAGCCTGGTGGAGTTGTTTTTTTAAATTTTTATTTCACTCACTATCTTTTCAGAGATTCCCAGTATGTTACCTTTGGGGTCCTCTATTTCAATGTCTCCTATACTTGCTTCTGTTGAACTATATGTTTGAGACTGCATTTTGCTTTTTCATTTTGTCATTTTCACTCTGCCTGATGTTTTTTATGTGTGGGAGGGGATCACACACACTCTTTTCAGACTCACCAAAGTCTTACACTTAGTTGGAGGGGGTTTTACTATTGGCCCTATTTATCCCCTGTACCCCTCTATTTTAGGGGCATACTCACCACACTGACAGAGTTAATCCACTGTAGTCCAAAGTTCGCCACCTGGGAGCAGAGTTACAAATTTTTTCACACTAACTGGAGGCTGCTGAGGTCTTCTGATGTTCCAGGTGGGAGGGCAGGCCCAGCAGAAGCAGTCCAGGGCAGTTTTCAGTCTTGGGCAGGCTTCCGAGATGTTCCAGGTGGCAGGGTGCACCCACAGGGGAGGCTCCAGGCAGCTTATGCCTGATGCAGGCTTCCGCTAAGTTCCTGGTGGCAGGGCGGGCCCCTCCTATTGTTTTGAAGTCCTGTGTCACTTACACTGGTTTGTTTTGATTGGCTCTTGTTCTGTTTTGTTTTGCTTGGTTTTATTTTCTTAAAAAAAAAAAAAAAGCATTACTCCCTGGGGGAACTATGTCTAGAGTGGATAAGAAACTTGCCCACAGCTGTGTACCTTACTATAAGAGGTGGGATCCAAAACAGTGCTTTTTTTCCCTAATTACTGTGCCATCTCTAGCAGGCCATGTGGTGGTGATGGTGGTGGTGGTGTGTGTGTTTGACAATTAGACACATAAATCAATATATCACCAAGGATTCAAAAAAGAAGAAAAGTACCACATACAGTGTACTGTAAAGATTTGAAGGACAGACTTGGGAGAAACTGGAAAGACATTGTGAAACACACTCTTGAGACTCAAGAATCTTTTAATTAATAGGGTTTAATACAGATTCAAGCCAAAAGGAAAGGACTGATCTTGGGATAAGTTTCCACAAACTATCAGTGGCAAATCTAGGTAATGGCTGGGAAAGTGTCTTCCACATGTAGAGCTAGAAGCAGTTTAATAAACTTTGGGGGATTGTGATCCCCCCCAAAGTCTTATGTGTTCAGGAATGGGGCTTTTAGAAGATGATTAGATCATAAGATTTCTAACTTTATCAATGGATAGATTCATTGATTAATTCATAGTTGAATGGGCTATCAGGAAGGGAGACCCAGTGGAGAGGGCAGGTCACTGGGGAAAGAACTCTGGAGAGCCTATCTTTTGCTGTGACTCTCTTCTTTTTCTCTCTGCTTCCAGCCACCATGAGGAGAGCAAACTTTCTTCTCTCACTCCTCTCCAGGAAGGTGTATTTGCCTTGGAGCCAGCCAACCCGGGACTGAAATCTCTGATAAATTCTCCCTTCTTTAAATTGTATATATAAGGTATTTTATACCAGCAATGAAAAACTCATTAATACAAGGTTGGAAAGCATAAGTAGTTTACCCTGAGTCTACACTGGCCATAGGTAATTGGGGGTGAGTGAGAAAACAGGAAGTAGGAGAACTTTGGGTCTGTCCATTACTAAAATAGTTTTTACTCCTGATTTATAGGATTCATAGTGCAAGAAGACTATACGGAAACATGGCACAGTGGTCCTGGTTAAGGATACTCCTCAGAATAATTTTTAAGTGTAGGTCTGTTCTCTTAAAAATAGATCTGTATAAAAAAATAATGTCCAAGAGAAACTGACCATCAGAACCTGACATCTTGACCCCTAAAAGTAGGATGTTCATTACCAATTGTAAGTACAATTTGACTATGGGGAAAAGAATCTGGATGCAATGAAAATCTATATAAAATCAAGTGGACAACTTGTCCACAGAACTCCTCACGTACAAAAGACTTAACAAGAAGATTTTTGGACAAGGGTGGATGATCAGTAAGTAGACCCCGTCAGACCATGGAGCATCCATCTGAATTGGAGGACACAGACAGTTGAAAAACTACTATAACTCACAATTACTTGGTAATCTGATCATGTAGTCGGGAACCAACTGTGATTTTAACAAAGTTTAGATGACAGGTTTGTATTCTTGATTTGTGATAGTCAGGATACCACTGTTCTTTGTTTGTTTGTTTGTTTGTTTTTTAAAGACTGTTGGCCTGAAATAATGTGTTTTTAGTTTCTCTTTTTTTTTTTGCTTTGTTTTACTGTATCTTGTGTGATAAGAGCAGATGCTGGCAATTTTCCTTTAAAACACAGACCTAAAACATGGATTGAGAGAGATCCACTGTAAGAGTCATTCCTGCACCTAGTAATTTTTTCTGTCTGTCCCAGCCCTGGAAGGTGATCCTGCCTCATTGCCTAGTGATTCCCTGGGCAGTGCTGCAACTTGAACAAACATTTATTCCTGCCAAAAACATTTGAAATGGCAAGATTACTCTTTCAATATTTACTATTCTGCAATTGGCATCTTAGGGCAGAACACTGCTAATGATTTTCAAATATATACCTAAAGGTTAATAGATGTGAATGACAGCTATCATAAATCTCAAGCTACTTGGTAGCTGCTAAATAATGGTATAGGGCTTATAATGATAGAGGAAATGACTACTATAAAATAATGATACTGTGGAAATGGACCCTTTTATCATGGCATTAGATATTACTCACTGCAGGCTGTGCAGCTCAAAGGACAACTGTCCCACCCACCTGTCTTTCACCCCTGCGACATGGATGGCCTTTTAAGGGGAATCCACACACTGGGGAGAAGCTGATTTGAGCCCTACCTGTGTACTCCAGTGATAAAATTTAGGAGCAATAGCAAATGAGAATCCGTTCAAAGATTGTATGTTTTTTAAAGAACCAGATTTTGTTCATTTTAGTCTCATTTTTCTTCACCTGTTCTTTAAGAAAATGAAGACAATCTCTAGCCCTAAAATACGTCAGTTGAGTCACTCACTAGGAAGGTTGCTTTCCATTTGCCAGATACTCATGGGGGGAATTCAGTCTTCTGCTCATTCACCCCATTATCATTAAGTTCTTTGGCTCAGTATTTCTGGAGATCCAAGAGTGGCAGGCTTTGGCTGCTGGAGTTATGTCAGCAAATAAGCAGAATCCAGTCTCTGGTCATGGAGGATCCATTTGAGGTGGAAAAGACAGGCCACTGAAAAAACTACCATAATGTAAAGCAAAACAGGACCAAGAACCTAGAATTTACTGCCTAGTCTAACAATGTGATTGTTGGAGCTGCTCTCATCTCTCACTGTCTGTGATCACAGGCAAGTTTCTCAGTTTCCTGGTTTCCACACAGAATTGTTGTGATGATTCGGTTTAATAAAAATTTCATATTACTAAATGCATAGTATGGCATGCAGGAAACACAAAATGAAAATTATCTGGTAATGTTTCAAGCTTCTCAATCACAGGATTTTGAGTTGTTTTGTTTACTTACTGCTATATCTCTGATGCTTAGAGCTGTGCTAGTCACAAGACAAACCCTCAATAAGTATTTAATGATGAAAAAAAACCATGATAGAAAAAAAGCACCAATGAACTTAAGAAACATATAAAAATTTATAAACTGATAGAGCCTTAACATAATAGGTATCAAAAAGGACCTATTATGATGGGAATCTAAAATGCCCCTCAAAGGGTTTATGGTGTTGAAGGTTTGGTTTACAGCAAATGGGCTTTGGGAAGTGATTGGAGGCATGGTTTAATGGTATTATTGGGAAGTCATGGAAACTTTGGGTGTGGGCCTAGATAGAGTGGGCCATGGAGATGCGGCCTTGGGGACCATATCTTTCCTAACCTCTTCTTTTGTGTGTCTCTTGCTCTGTCTCTGTATCCTAGTTACCATGGGTTGAGTAGCTTTCCTCTTCCAGGCCCTTCCACCTCACCATAGGCTTACCCAAGGGAGCCAACTGACCATCAGCAAAAATAAATTTTTCCTCTTTTAAGTCGTTTTTCTTAGGCATTTTGTCACAGCAACAAAAAACTGACTAACACAATAACCTTTTCTGTTTTTTTGAATCAGTCTTGCTGTTGTTCAGGTTGGCATAGAGCTCTCAGTCTTCAGCCTGAACTTCCCAAAGGGGTAGAATTATAGTCTTGCATCAACATGCTTGGCCATGGATAGCTTTTTAGGGGAAACCTAAGCCCCCCACTCCAAAATAGAATTAATGCTTAGAAACTAATCATCAAACAAAGGAATCAAACAATTTGTCTTCATCCACTAGAGGGAGTATAATACTTAAAATGTCAGCCTTTTCTAAGTACTGACTCTTTAAAATGATAATGAATTAATCAAACAACAATTAGAGCTGAATATCTTTACTTAAGTGAGTGGTTTAAAAGTGATCACAGATCAAATCAGATAGTAAGCAAAGGAAATGATCGAAATGTGATTCTAACAGTTTTGCAAACTTTGTAACAGAAGAGTAAAAACCAAAAGAGTTAAATCATTTTCATTTTACAAACAGCAGAAAACAAAACCTACACACAATAGGGATATCTGTTCATTTTTCAGTCTTTTCACTCAAATAGCAGCACTCTATAGTCATGATGGAACTGTTTTCACTTGTTTCAGGAATCAAAGGTTGTTTATAGTTACTTTTAATATTTCCTTGCTTGTTTGTTCAAGATAGTTTGAGGATCATAATATTTTGCTTTTCATAAAAATTTACTTCTCTTTGTCTCATATTCTTGGATGTAGTTTGTAAAGTATAAATGGTCACAATAAAACATGGGTGGACCATATGTTCAAATAAGGCGACAGGAGGCATAAATAGAGCAGTAATCCTCTCAGAGAGCCCAGAAACCCTTTAAGCCTGGGGAATTCCTTGGTAAGTGCTGCCTCTGCATAATGTGCAGGTGCAAGTCCCATGTTCCTTTTGCAGGTGACCTTTATGTGACTTCCTGGAGTTCTCAGGTATGACACACTGTTGCTTAAATACGAATTATTTTATCATAATAAGAGCAGTTTTAGAAATGACTTTTGATTTATTATGCAGAAATAATATAGTACTATGTGGATTTTTTCATGTTGTTTGGAATTTCAGAAGCTCAACATTGCCAATGAAGGTCTTGCTAGGTTTCAAATAGTAAATGTAGGGAGGTACCTGTGTTTGGAGCTAGTGATGTCTAACTGGGAAGGACCAGTAACATTGGACTGTCTCCTTCGGGTGCAGGCTCACTGCCTGCACAGAGGAGAGAATACAACCTGTCTTAGAAAGTGCACATTTCAAGAAGAAAAGAATGCTTTACTCCTAGCCACCCAAAGAGGTTAAGGTACCAAGAGAATCCTCATAAAGCTTGGTGTTGCCCGAAAAGAAAATAAGTGCTTTTCCTCTTAGACATCTGCTCAATCAGGGATTTATTGATTATCCTATTCTGCTTTTTTTTTTTTTTTGTACCGGGGATTAAACTCACAACCTTGTACTTGCCAGGCAGGCACTTATGCCACTGAACTAAACCTCCAGCCTATCCTGTTCTTCTTAACAGGGAGACAGCTAACTGGATACTCCAGCAATTCAGGTACTATCAGGGAAGTAGGTGTTGGTATGGTTGGTTTTGGTTTCTATAAGGTGAACACAATAGATCCCAAGTCCTTGCCAAGCCAAGAGGTTGCTGCAGAGAACAGATGAGATTGAGTTTGCTGAGGACACCACAGGAAGAGGGCAGAGAAATGCAGGTGTCAGATGAAGGCCATGTGAACAAGCCAGCTAAGGACCGGCCGTAGAGGTGACCTTACCTTGCCTCAAACTAGAAGCCAAGATGCAAAGGAAGATGCAGACCCAAGTAGGAAAAGGAAAGGATTAGGCCATGTCTTCTCATTCACAGACTAAATGAGCCTGGGTATCAGGGAAGGAAGGAGAGAAGCCCCATAGTAGAGAGAGGTGGAAATGGAAAGGAAGAAACAACTTCTATGAGAAGGAGTGAAAGGTTTTGGAGAGCAGATAGGCTATTCATGAGATCAATCCCCTGCTCATGGACAGGCAGTTGCAAATTTTGAAAGCCCTTTCACCCAAAATAGACAATGCAGCCCTGAGTGAAGATGGGGCATGCAGGAAGTGGTCAGTTCCCTAGACAAGGCAAAACTCACCGGGCTCTCCTGGGAACTTATGGGTGAGCTGGGATAGAGGCACATCCTTTCCATAACTAACAAATAAAGGTAAAGTTAATTCTGAGATAGGTGTCTAAAAGAGGCATAGAAGACCAGGACCATGTGGTATGCTACGAGATACTGACAGTGTCATGACAGCAGTGGTCATAGCTTCTCTGTGTGACTATGAGAAGTTGTTTTTCCACCTTCCAGACCTGGGGCTTCTGTGACCACACTATGATTAGTCTACAAATCATCTCATCTCTCTAGATTTCTCTTGCCACTGCTGTGATTACACCACATAATTTTTCTTTCCAGAGCATTCAAATGTATTATTCATAACATGTTACTCAGGGTAGAAGCTTCAACTTACTGACTTTTTGAAAGAAAAAAAATTTTATATTTTTGCATTATCTTTACAAGTCCTACTCTGATGTTGCCTGCCCAGTCAATGCTTCTCACTGACTATACTTGTTGTCTGATTTTACTGGCAATCTCTACGTATAGACTATTTTGATAACAGAAGTAGGACCAGTTTATTACTATAAATTCCTGGTTTCTTAAAGTCAGGCTTATGACTAAGTAAACACTGACTTCTAAAGGGCGTGTAAAGATTCTTAGACCTCCATAAATGTTTGCTTTGCTTTTTGAGACTGACTATGACATGTCAGAAGAGTCAACCAGATACTTGTGTACTGATAATCATAATTATCAACTTGATTGGACTAAGAGACTTCAGGGGGAGTGATTGTATATCACAAGGGTAGCATACTCCTCAGTGGATTGACTGAATGTGAAGGCAGGAAGAAGGGCCTAATTGGAGAGTGTGCTTTTGAAGGGTACATCTCTCGATGGTGGTCTCCTTCCTGTCACCATGAAATATGTAGCTTTGCCCTACCACGTCCTTCTACTGTGGTATTTCTGCCTTGGTGCCAGCTGACCATGGACTAAAATATCTGAAACCATGAGCCAAATGAAACCTCTTTTTCTCTTTTAAGTTGTAGGTGTTGGCTGTTTAATCTAAAATAAGGTTGAAAGTTTGGGAAATGTGTTAGTTTTCCATCACTCTGGAAAAATATCTGAGATAAACCAACTTAAGGAGGTAAAGGTTTACTTTCTTTCAGGGTTTCACAGGCATTTGATCCTGTGGAAAGGCAGGATCTCCTGCAGGAAGAACATGATAGAACAGAGCTGCTCGCTTCATGGCATCTGGCAAGAAAAGAAAGAAGGAAAGAGGAAGACCGAGGTTCCCTTACAAGTATGCCCCTAAAACCTAATTTTCTTACATGAGGTTCTAACTCCCAAAGTTTCCATCATTTACTGATTGTGCAGAGACTGGGAACCAGGCCTTGAACATATGGGCTGCTAAGGTCATTCAAGATCCAAACTATAGCAGGGAGTGTAGAATTCACCTGGCAGTAGTGTGGGATATTCAAATGGAGAGTCTACTGAAAACATCCAAAGCACATAGAAACTATTGCTCTTTTCAGATGGGAAATTAAAAACCATTCTACTATGATTCATAAACTTGGGTCAGAAAAGTCAATCAGAAGTGAAAACCCAGAGACAAAGTCTTGGAAACTTGGTCCTTCTGTTCAAATAAAAGGATGGAAAAACCAGATGTTAAGCTTGGCAAAACTGTCAGATTTCCTTCCACCTGGTCAAACTCCAGTAATTTTAAATCCAGTACCCACAACAAGAAGGAATAATTAAAAACAGATAACTCACCCACAAACCAGAGTACTATACTAGTAGAAGGCACTAGTTATTTAAAAGTTATTACTAGGGAACCTCCAAAAAACTCTTTCTGAACAGTGGGAGAATAATAATAAATAATAAGCTAACAATAGGCAAAAATGTCTTTACACATTTTAAAAGGGTAATTTTAGTAGCATTTTTGTGACATTGCTAGTTTACTTTCATTCCTTTAAAATATATCTTGGCCTGACAAGCCATGGCCACTCCAGGGTGAGAACCATTGGTGTTTCCTGAGCTCCATGCCATGTTGGAACTTGAAATGCTGGGAAAACAAGCAGCCAGCATGCCACCCTGCTAAGCAGCTATGGGCCTGCTGGCACACGGCCTAAGAATCAAACCCCTCCCCCTACATTAGCAAGTGGGAGCCGGAGGTCTGAGTATTTCTTGGGAGGATGAACATATGCAGTGTGGCAAGTAAGGGGGATTTCCTTCTACCATCTCTGTATTGTTTCTACCCTTTTTTCTGTTTTGCTTTTTTTTTCTCTTTAAGTAAAATTAAAAAAAAAACTAAAATAAAATGTCCATCTTTATTTTAGACAACAAGGAACATGTATTTCAGATGCTACTCTTAGGCACTGCTCTCAATCTGTCTGTCAGCACTAGACCAGTCTCAGCTGTGGCTGTTGGTCCAGTTCTTCCTGAATCCTGAATGTGTGTGTGTGTGCATACACTTTTGCATGTATAATATAGTTGTATTAGACAATAGTCTGTATTCATTTGCTATGAATATTAAGAGCAAATTGCCACAAATTGGTAAAATAAGTAGCAGATTTTACTTGTACAGAGTTCTGGAGGTCAGAAATCTGAACTCAGCTATCACTGGGCCTAAACCAAAATGTCAGGTGGGGCTCCCCTCCCTGCTGAAGCCCTAAGGAAAACCCATGCCTTGCTTTGTTTGGCTTCTACTGGCTGTGGCCAGCACTCCTTGGCTGTGGCCACATCATTCCAATCCTGCTTCTAGCTTCACTGTCTTCTCTGTTCTGTGAAAAGCTCCCTCTGCCTCTGTCTTACAAGGAGGCTTGCGATGGCCTTTAGCAGCACTCAGATAATCCAGGAAAGTCCCCTCATTTCAAGCTCATTAATTGATCTCATCCCTAAAGCCCCTTCTTCTGAATGGTGTGTATATGTGCATGTGTATGTAGATAAGTGTTTTTGCTCTTCAGACAATGTCCAACTGACTGAGTCTCCGTAATGGGGCCCTTGACCTTGAGGAAGAGAACGGCTCCTAGCTGTCACCCTGTTTCGTGAGGGCTGACCACCGTGTGCCTCAGTCTGTGCCCTCTAGTTTGTGACTCTTTCCTTCATCTCTTACCTTGTGTTGCTCCTACCTCTTTGATGTCCCTGAAGTCGTAGTTCTCACTGCTTACTGTCTAATCAGCAATTGAAGCAAAAACTATCAGCTGTGCAAAATTCAAAGTTCACAGCAGCAGAAAGCCCAGCCCCAACGGTCCCTTGCTGTTATGAGCAGGTTTCTCTGGGTGCTGTATCCCTGATCTTTGAGTCTCCATAGCACCAGGAAGTCTGTGCTGGCAGGATTTTAGGACCCTGCCCCAGGAGCCAAGCCTCCTCCTTGGGTAAACAGTCTCTCTTACCAAACAGAATTTTCACTAACCTCTCTTGAAGGAAAATGCCATTCATCTCCAGAGGCTGTGAAAATTATTGAACTATATTAAATTGCAAAAATCAATAGCTAAGAACTGCAGATTGGCCTTGAGTTATGATTATGATGAAAGATTCAAACACCATTAAAGACAGTCGTGGAGGGAGTTACGTAAACATACTCAGCCAAAGGAAAGTTTAAGGAAAAGGTTGATGCACACATAACATGACTTTTGTGGTGAGCCAAGACACACCCAGCTTCTAAAGCTCCAAAGAAATCAAATCTGACTGCTTTAGGGTCTATAAGATTGCATCCCTGAGGGATAAAGAGAGGGTGGTTAACAGGTACAGGGTGTGCTGGGTCTGGGAAATGACTTCTACTCCTCCATAGCGTGCTAGATAGCTATGGTTGACCGTAATTATATATTTCAAAATATCTAGTAGAAAAGATGTGTGTGTGTGATTGAGGCCTGAACCCAGGGCCTTCATACAGAGCCATATCCCTAGCTCTTTTTTAATTTTTATTTTTGAGACAGGATTTGGCTAAGTCATGAAGTTACCCAGGCCGGGCTTGAACTTGTGATCCTTTTGCTTCAGCCTCCAATAGTGCTGGGATTACAGGCATTTATTGCTACACCTGGTGTAGAGATGATTTTCTTAACACAAAGAAATCAGGTAATGGATATGTATATTATCCTGATGCAGTCATTACATACTGTACATACGTACAATTACTATGTGTTTATGTATTAATTGGAAATTCTAAAAAAAAAAAAACAAACCACTGGATATGGTGGCACATGCCTTTAACTCCAGAACTGAGAGGCTGAGGCAAGAGGATGACAAGTTTGAGGTCAGTGTGGGGAATTTAGCAACATCTTGTCTCCAAAAACAAAGCAAATTAAAAACAATGATGTTGGCAAAGAAATGTAGATTTTATAGTGACAAATACCTATAAAGTGACTATTTTGAATAATATTCATAAAATGATAGATTTCTTTGGGGAGGTATTGGGGATTGAACTCATGACTTTGAGCTTGCCAGGAAGGTGCTTGTGCCAGTGAGCTAATTGCCCAGCCTTTGGTATAATTTTTAAGGAGAAAATATTGTTTTTGTTGGCTTGCTTATATAGTTTCCAGTGTAATCCATCAATCCAAACTCATGGTATGATCTGGTATTAGAAGTAGAGAAGTAGAGAATTAGAAATAGAGAAGTAAAGTCACATGCTCTATTTCAAACTCCTTTAGAGAGTGATTCATAATATCAGGAAATTCACAAACCTTTTTTTTTTAAATGTAGTTTCCTCTACTAAATATATGTGACAGTAAATTAATCACAAAGATCTGCAAATGGGAAAAGTCATAGCTACATGAAAGGCATAGACTTGCTTAAAAGAAAACAATAACACAGTTCCAAGATATCACTATTATTCTACATAGACATCCTGTTAGTTGTAGATATAAAACTTGATGAAAGAAATGACACGATTCTAAATAAAATGTACTAAGGATAAAATTACATTTTTACTGAATGGATAAGAAAAATGCCTAACTATATGAGAAACCACATGAAATCCATTATTTTCTCCAACACAATTAATCCTTTGCAGCGCCTGCCTGGCAAGCACAAGGTCCTGTCTTCAATCCCCAGTACCAAAAAACAGCAATATTTGACTTCTCCTTTTAAAGACTCCTCCTATGTCTAACTTTTTGACTTATATTTTTAAAATAAGTAAGTAAAATGAACTTACTTTTGAAAATGAAATTCACAGTTTTAGTCTGTCCATGTGTTTTCTTCTAATGAGATAAAGGATCAAGTATTTCTGGGTTCCTTGTCTCACCCCATCACCTCTACATACAGTTTAACCTCTGTCTTTCATTTACTCTCACACATTATTTGTATTGCCAGTTTTGTTTTGTTGCATTTTATAATATTTGTGATTCATGGAACCTTCTTTTGCTCTTAGGGAGATTACAGGATTTTGTTTTTGGCATCTTGCTCTTACAGACATCATACAGCAAACCTCTAGGACTAGGGGCAGAGGGGTAGACAGCACAAGGGCAGATGTGAAGTGGGTGGTACTTCCTACTGTGCCAACATGGCTGGGTGTTGACACATGGCTGTGGAAAATGCTTTCTTAGAGGTTGCCTTCTTTTTCCCTATTTTGGAAGTGAATCTTTGATTGTTTAAACAATAGGATACCCTCAAGTAGTCAGGCAATTATTTTATTTGGTGCTAAAGGAGGATCTGGGAACAGTAAACTTAAAGCCATGCAGCTGCAGAGGTAATATTTGTGTCCTTAGAGTTGCAGTGGGGAACACTAACACTATAGACCAAAGAACTTTTCTCTTGTACTGAATATTTTACTATACTGCAAATGAAATGGTCATTAGACACCAAAAGGGAAACTTGAACTGAATAAAAATGTCAGACTCCATATGGAAAATTAAATAAATGTTTTGTCTCAAGAAAATGTTTATTTGTATTTTACATAAATTTCTGTTACTATTCTACTTTCTTATAATATTTGTTAAGAGTCTACAGATCTGCAGACTACTCAAAACAAAGACTTTAGCTTACTTTTTTTTTTTTTTTTGAAACAGGGTCTTGCTATGTAGTTGAGGTAGGTCTTGAACTTATTATGTAGTCCAGGCTGGTCAAGAACTAGTGGTGATTCTCCTGCCTCAGCCTCCTGAGTGCTAACATTACAGGTATGTGCCACTATGCCTGGTTTAACTTATTTTTCTATAATCACAAAGTGATTAACATTGGAGTAGTATGTAAGACATACCCAATGATAATTTGTCGAATTATATTTTTAACACCATAAGCCAGTATTTCTCCAAATATGTTCTCTTGAGAATTATACTCTTTAGGTAAAATTTTATATTATCTCCATGGTTAAATAAATGAGAAAAATAACCTGGTATATTCTTTTGTTGGAAATTTATAATTTCAGCACCAATATTAAATTAGGTTATGAAAAGTGCCAGGGTTAAAAGATTTGCTTTATTTATCCTGATGTTTCCAAAATTAATCTGACAATAGAATTATATTATAATGTAATACAAATAGTCCAAATCCCACAGACTATTGGGAAATCTTATAAAAATTAATTAGGAGATAAAGAATTTACAAGAGTTGATTTTCTTACATGTAATGGTATGAACAGCTACTTTGAAGAAAACAAGATGTTATAATAGTTATTGCTTATTTCATATCATCTTGTGAAGTCCAGTAATGCTTTTATTCTTTGTTTTATTAGTTTTAGTCTATTTTATATTATTTAATTTCAATATATGTGAAGGTATGGCCAGCTATTTTGAAGAGAACAAGAGACATTACGATAGCCATTGTTGATTTTCCTATTGTCTGGTTTTGAAGGCCTGTAATGCTTTCATTTTTTTTGTTTTGATTGGTTTTATACTATTATGTCTTGTTTGAATTCATTGTGTAAGACGATATGGACAACTATTTAGAAGAAAACAAGAGACATTATGGTAGCCACTGCTGATTTCCTATTGTCTTGTACTGAAATCCTGTGTTGCTTGCATTGTTTTGTTCTGATCTGCTTTGTTCTGTTTTGTTTTGTTTTATTCTCCTTAAAATTAAAAACATAATTAGGTGAGTCCATGTTTTAATCCCAGTCTTTGGTAAAAACTCCAGGTCTGATTCTGACTGGACTGAAATTTAAAAGAAATTCATATGACTATTGGGATTAAATACCAAATGTTGTAGTCATTATTCTTACTTATTCTAGCTCAAAGAATGTAACTATAATGAACAGTATCCTTGGAGAATTCTCAGAGAAAATATTAAAAGCAAATATTTTAAGTAGCTAAAGGCCAGCAATGTATTTTTTACTCAATGCATTTAATCAAATCCAAATTATTCACTACATTCTTGGGATATTGAAGGAAACATCCCCATCTCTTTGGTTTCACCTCATAGTCCAACAATGAAATCATAATCCTCTGCTCATTATCAGAGTTCCTTGATTCACCTCCTTTTTGGGCCATGTGAAGATTTGTGGGTCGGAGCTCCAGGTAAAGCTGAACATGCAACCCACTCAAGGCCAAGGTGCTCCTAGATGGGAGCAGGTTTCCCCAGCACAGAGGACCCCCTGCAAAGCCGGGACCCTGTGTTCTCAGAGTCCTAACTCAGGCATGCACCCTCCTTCATCTCAGAATCGTGCATGGCAAGACCAGGAAAGACATAGACTGAGCAATCACGGTAAGCACTGGCCTGCCCTCCCTGGAAGCCTTCCCTCTCTACCACCAGCCCTGTCCCTGGAAACAACCAACAAGACCAGCAGAACAGCCGCCTACATGGCTCAGCTCTGTTGAAGACTAGGGTTGACTTCACTGAAACAGCAAAAACAGATTTGGAGGAAACTTGAATCCAGAAAAGGGGAATAAAACTGGATGACTCACGGAGTCTGAAATTAACTGAGTGGCTGGAATGTGCCCAAAAGCCACAAGGGGGGAGAAGGCTGTGCAGACAGAGGGTGTCAAGTGACAGCAGCTGTGTGGAGTGATGAAGACCATGGCCTCCCAAGCACTAGGACAGTCTCCTCTGACATGGCAGCCTGGCTCTTCTGCAGTTAGGAACTGAGCTGAAGACTCCACCATGAGACCTCCTCAGCTTCCTCTGTCATTGCAGTCCCTGCAGCCCTCAGCCTAAAACCAGGGCTCTACTTCCTCTACACAGAAGCTGCCATTGAGAGGACGCTCTCTAGAGCGCTGGAAGTCTCCAGCTGAAATGTTTTCCACTTAAGGCTCCAAATTAGGGACCCACGCTTTTAAACACTTTCTACGAAAAGTTTCTTTTCCCCAGGCCCTTCCCACCTGGCAGTTGCTCCTTCACATGGTGATGTTGTGATTAAACCAATCACCCTGCTCTGCGGTGACCTGAGAATCCCTAGTGAAAGATGCCTCTCTCTGCAATTCTGCAGGTCACAGGTAATAAGAGCTACTGTCCCTCACATGGGCACATCTCCTTTGCCACCCATGAACAGACACCAGCAGTTGGTTGCCAGATGTCCCCGGTCGAAGCCCAGACTGGAAGGGTCTGTTCTTGTTCCATACAACAGGAAAATGCCCAGGGAATCTGACTGGTTGCTGCCATAGGAGAGGAGAGAACACTGAGCAGGTCCAGTTCCACTTCCTCCTCCCCCAGCCTGGCCAGGGAAGGAGAGGCAGGGAGGTGGGGTGAGGAGGCTTCATGGAGCTAACAAGCACCACAGAGCAGGAAGAAATGCAAAAGACTTCCTCTTCTCGGTGTGTCTAATTCCCTGAGTTTGATTTTTGAGTTGAGCTCTTACCTAATTCCAGTTTTAAAAAATACCAGAGTATCCCTCACCAACATATCATGAATCACTAAATTCAAGGAGGTGGTATGTGACAGAAGAGGCAATCCAGGGTTTCCAACCCACATTCCTGAGCTCTCAGGGTTCCGAGATCCCGGGAACATCAGTTGCTCTCTTCTGTAAGTCCGTTGTCTCACCATGTCCCCTTGAAGTCACTGCAGTGTCGGGTCCAAATGGTCAACCACAGACCCTGAAAAATACGGCCAACAGCTTTACAGTATTTGCACATTCACACAAAATAGGTCCATATATATGTTATAATATGTATTTATAAACTGGTTACACATTGGATTCATAATGAGGTATCACTGGTAGTAGTTGGCACAGTTTGTCACTTAAGGTCAAGTTATTTAGTTTCATTGTTCCAAAGTACAAAAGGAAATAAAGGAAAAATCAAAGCCATGTCATCTCTGTGGTGTTTTCTTCAATACATAAATGTTTTAGGAGATGGTATGTACTGATGAACGGTGCTCCTCAGAGGCAGGGTCACCAGCTGCTTGACTCCGACACCTGCCTCTCTGGAAGGCTGAGGGTGTGAGATAGTCTTTGTTCAGCCACTTGGACAGCCCTTCCCCGAGGAAGTCCTGATGTGCCACACAGTGAGGTCTATGGTCGCAAGACTGTCTCACCTCTAGGAATGATCATGTCTGCATACTTCTTCATCTGTAAGCAGAACTCCTCAAAGGCAGGCTTGATGAGAGTAATGTACTGCAATAAAAATCTGTACAAGAACACGGCCTCTGTGGCTAATGTCCCTTAGGACACTTTGAGATGTCTCTATCTATATCCATGAAGAGCTTCATCTGAAACAGGTTATGCACTTCCTGAGAGTAGAAGGCCAGGATCCACTCAAAGACACTATGTCCTCAGGAGAGACAGTGGCCATCTCCTCTTTCCCAGAAAGGTAGATCAAGTGGTTCACAGGAATGTGGACTCTTTGCCTTTGGTTTGTTCTTTGAGTGTTTTGAAGATGAGTTCACTGTCAAAGGCACCTATATGATCAAGGCTGAACTGGTCATTTGGGGCCCTGGTGTTATGCTCTGAAGCAAGGATGTACTAGAAGCTATCTAGGCTCAGGAAGACCACTTGCTTCTGGTGACAGAGTCCAACCTCTTTCTGCCCCAGGTGCCACATGATCTTAACACACATAAAAAATTTGAGGTTCAGGCAGATGAGGCTAGTACACAAGGAACCGCTGGTCCTCTTGTTTTGCCACCTTGCATGTGGACATCAAGACTGAGCCAGCCTGTCCCATGGGTGGTTTTTTTTGTTTGTTTTTGTTTTTTTTTTTGCATGCTACTCCATGCTGTGCTAGCTGCCTGATCAAGAGCAGCTTGGTTCTCTCTTTCATAGCTTGGGGACACATTCCATAGCAGCAGAAGGGTCTGCTTCTCCTGAGACTAGGTTCTCACCTGGAAGGGAAGACAGATGCAAGGGACCATGCATATGAACCCAGCGAGCCAAACCAGGCAGCCATAAGGCTTCTAGGCAGGCATTAGCAAGGGTGTCCCTGCCTCGGACTTTCTTTTCAATACACAGGGACCTTCAAGGAGGAATCATGAAGGAATAAAAAATGATGTGGGTCTCCCTCAGAACCCCTTATGCCTGAAGCACTGCCCAATAATCATCTATCAGATCACTGAAACTGACAAAATAATTGGCTAAAATGATGACAGTGGGATCACAAAGTCCATGTTCTTCTGCAAAGCTGGAATGGCTCAGGTGAAAAGAAAACATGTCTCAAG
Organism: Hydrochoerus hydrochaeris; assembly: GCA_004027455.1. Classification (NCBI taxonomy): domain Eukaryota; kingdom Metazoa; phylum Chordata; class Mammalia; order Rodentia; family Hydrochaeridae; genus Hydrochoerus; species Hydrochoerus hydrochaeris. The sequence goes on along the minus strand of PVLA01011819.1, from coordinate 18,211 downwards.
TCACATAAAGCAGCTCATCTCCCAAGTTTCTTTATCTAAGAGATGGCCAAGCTGGGGACACTTACTCATTCCTGGTGAAGCATCGCACATTTCAGGTCTATCACACGCTCTCCTTTCTTGAGTTAATGTCATTTCTATAGATACTAGCTGCTGGCAGTGTCCCCACTGACAGCCATCAACAAAGCTTGGACACTGGGCTGCTGGTGGTTCTATAGGGTCTGTTCCCTGTCCTGCTGGGGCTCAAGCCATCTCTCCTCTCACTGTCCAGAGACCTGATGCCCACTGCCTGCCCTCATCAGGCTTCCCTGCTGCCCACATCTGGGGAATGTAGAGATGTAGGACACTGCTCTAAGCCCTGGATCGGCTGGCTTTCCTGGAGCAGCAGAGAGCCTTTGTCTGCCTGCAGGGAAAAGCAGCGTTTACTACATCACTTTTAATTTTTCAATTATGATAGTGAGCAATCTTTTGAAATATAAGCTAAGTATGATGGAGCACAATGATAATCCTAGCAGTCTGGAAGCTGAAGCAGGAGGATCCAGCAAACTCAAGGTCAGCCTGAACTACATAGAAAGACCAAGACCCTGTCTCAAAATAAAAGAAAAAGAAAAAAGACAGTTTATGACAGGTTCAAGAATTGTTGGAGGACAAAAGAAGAAAACTTTTGATTGAAATGATCCTATAAAATCTGGACTTGCCAGTAAATTAACCATGTTAGTTATTTCACTGAATGAAATGCAGGGCTTCAAATGGCCCCAACATTTTGCTGGAACATAAACATTAATGATATTTTTTAAAAGAAGCTACGGGTTTAAGTTTAGCCTCTGCCTGTTACTAGCTGTGTGACTCTGTCTCTCTGAAATTAAGCTTCTTCATCTCCAAAATGGGAATAATCTTTCCTCACAAAGACTAAGACACTATATTTAAAAGCACTTTGGAAAAGTAAAGACTGATTATTACCTGGAAGGAATGTTTCAAAGACCAACACGGTTTCTTTTAATTTAATTTTTTTTCTTAATTTTAAGTAAAGGGTTTTAAAAAAATCTGTTTAATTCCAAACACTCCTTGGAATAAATCTGGTGCTCAAAGTGAGCTGAGCTGGGTTGGAACTGCTTACTGGGTCCTGAAACTTACTTGGACACAGGTGGTGGAAGGCAGTAGCCACTTTTGCTCCTTTCTTGCTGGCTGCACCCCACACCGGAAGTGAAGGCAGACTCGCCAAGTCACCTCTTTCTTCAGAACCCTGCAACAGACTGTTCCTTCTGTGGTACCTGCTCTGTGGCCCAGGGCTGCATGCTGGGCACTTCCTTTTGTTGAATTTGGCCACACTTCTCGAGAAACCACAAAAGGAAAAACCTGTTTGACAACCATCTTGGTTTCTACCAAAAGCCTTTGGTTAGATTAGCATTTTAAACACCAAGTTGTGGAATCTTATCTCCAACAACTACCTGCAGAGGAAAATAAATATTAGTTTATGCCTGCTCTCTCTCTTTTTCTTTTTTTTTTTTTTTTGCCAGTAGGTTCATTATAACTCATATATCAAGTCAACTTCTGGAAGTTAAAATTGGGTCCATACAGCACATAGAGTAGTTTTTCATTTAGGAAGTGATTTCATATATGCTACTATCTTTTAATCATTTCTGGAACAGTGGGAAATAATTACTGTATTTTATAAATTTGGAACTGTGAACCATTATAATTTGCCTAAGACTTCACAATGACTGAAAGTGCACTGGAACCAAGAAGAAACAGTACTGTATTTTGCCAAATCTCTATCAAAGTTCCTTGCCTGTAGCAGCCAGGAAGGTTAATGAAATCTTCTCAGAAAAGATTGCCACACTTGGATTGCGAGCGGCAGTCAGGAATCCTTCCCTACTTCATTCAGCCCGGTGACCCCTACAGAAACTTGGCACCTGTGAGCCACAGGCACACCCAGAGTGTCAGTTCAACGAGGAGGGCTATGCTTCCCTCTCTTACTGCCGAGAAGCCACATAATGTAAGGACTTTGGTGTCACTGTGTCCTTGTCTTAGCTTTGCTGCACCTTCTAGCTGTGTGCTTCTGGAAGAAGTCATCTCATCATAGTCTGTGACTGTGTAAAGTGGAAATAATATTTCTCCTGTTAGTTAATGAGAATGTGACCTTAACACCTAGGGCAGGATTCTTTTATAGAGTTCCTGAGAAACATGGAAGATGGGATGGGAGGAATCTGCACTGCATGTACCATTTGAACTCATGAAGTTTGTGCTCCTTGGGCTCAGTGCTGTTCACCTCTGTGTCTTAGTTGGCTACCATTATAGTGACCAGTCACTACATAGGATATAAAATAATTTTTCTGAGGCAAATAAAACAAGACTAGGAATGCCTTAAATAGGATTTAAAAGTGCCGTGGTATTTTAATATTTTTCTTTCATTTTGTAGGTGTGGGACTTTGTTCCAGCATCTGCTCATCAGTTTGACAGTGGAGTGTTTTCCCTAAACCCTCAGCCCGCAGCATAAGTAAGGTCTGCAGGACCCTGTACACAAGCGAGTGGCTGTCTGCCAGCAGGGGAGACAGCAAAGGCAATTACTTCCAGCAAGTTATTTCTTCACTCCTTTCAGTTGGCATTCCTGAGAGTCTTTGTTTCATTGTACCAGGAGACTATTACTACAGTCACGTATAAATACAGCTGAGGGTGTTGTAAGCAACTAGTTTGTTGGGGAAATATTTTTCATGAATTTTTTTTTCTCAAAATGAATTCAAGAAAGAAAAAAAAAAACATGGTGGCTTAGCTAGGGATAAGGGCGGAGGGAAGGAAAAAATCAAACAAATAAGCAGAGTGTATCATTTTCCCATAGAGGGATGTCTGACTGTTACATTCTAAGGAAGAATTGGGTGAGCTGTGTGGGTGTTCTTTCCGAGTATGAATTTATGCTTCAATAGTTCAGAACTTAAATGCTTCCTTGTGGAGTGGACTATAGAGGTTGATTGCTCATTCTGCTATCAATTGTAACCTTTTAGAGTTACAAAGGTGGCTTGAGTCTGTCTGCAGTCTAGAGAGCAACACAGTTGCCATGCTCACCCAGGCTTCCCTGGGTATTCCAAAACCAGTCACAGAAATGTCTGTCTACAAAGAGAATAGCCTGTTAGCAGGAGGCTTGTCTTCTGGGGTCTCAGAAAAGTGTGGCTGTAGGATCCCCCACCCCACATTTAATATGCTGCAGAAAGCCCCTGCAAGACCCCTGGTGATGGAGAGAAACTATAGGAGTATAGCAGGCGAATAAAGCTGCATTTTATCATAACCCACTTTGCTTCACTTGAATCAGACCCTTAAATTGTGGCCCAAGAAAGGGAGTGGGGTCTAGATCCATCAGTATAAAGACACAGGGTCAGCCTTTATGGACCCTGTGTTTATCAGCAGCCAGCAGGGAGCTTGGTAGGACACCACCCTTCAGGGACATGCAAAACCATTGAGAGAGTTACAGGATGGAGAGTTACAGGAAGGACTGTCTTCCAAGAGGGAGAATCAAGTGTTAAAAGCAATATTTTCATAAACTGCCTGGAATGAATGGAAGGGCCGTGGAGACCACTACGAAGCGGCTCTGAGCAGGATTTAAATTTTACTAATTGGCTTTCTGTGTTTATCTGTGGGTCTGTCCTAGGCCTCAGCCCCCTGTCTGGCAATGGGAGCTGATTCATAGTAAGTGAACCTCCGTGAATCACTGATCCTTGCTGAGATTTGTAGTAATTTGTGAGGCCAGAGACACCTCAAAAAGGCAAGATAAGGCCATAGCTGGGGACACTTGGCTCCAACCCCAATTAACAGGATAGAAACTGCAGCTGGAGGAATTTCACTCCTGCAGTGTCAATCCTACCATAAATATTATCCTGGAGATACAACAGTTCTCCTAAATTGGCATAATTTACTACTTGGAGAAGTCTTTGAAGAGACTCCCAAGGTCCTGCTCTTTTCCTGCACTTTCCTCAGTTTCTCCGCCTTTTGCCCTTGGACCTATTAAAAGTGGACTGATCCAGAGAAGTTTTTGTCTTAGCCCTCAGAGTCATGAGCTTAATTAAAGGGTTTTGACCCTCCTGGAGCCCTAAAAATCATACAATTGTCTCTTTTTATTTAACCTCCGCTGTACACTTATTTGGGAGATTGGGGATCTAGGTCAGGACCCGACAAAAGGGTAAGATTTTAAAAGGGATGCTCAAGGAATATAATATGCTTGTTAACTTGCCTTCTAAAGACAAAGGGGCTGCCTAAGCCAAGTTTGTCTGAGAGGAGTGTGCGTGTTTGGAGTCAGAGCAGAACTGTACCACTGCAGAGGGTCCCCTGCCCTCAGGTCCACTTCTTGCTCCATCTTCCTGCCTTCCCTTTGCAAGTACTGGCTCAGCTTCCATCCACTTACAGCCAAAATTGCGTTGGCCACATCATGGCTGAGGGCCAGTGAGTCTTGGCTTGGCAGTGGCTGCCTTCATCAGAGCAGGCTCCTGCATGGGCAGATTAGAAGGGATAGATGACAGACCCCAATCCTGAGTGGCACAAAAGAGGTGGAGGGGGTAGTTCTGGCAATGCAGACTGAGTCTTCACAGTGTCTACTATCACCTTCCTATAGCTAGAAAAACAGCACCACTCCAAGTTATGGAAGAATGAATTGGCAGAGCTATGACTGCGATCAATGTGCAGCTCTGTGGTTGGTGGATATAGGAGATTCCCTCTGATACTCTCTCCGGCCATGGTGTGTGAGGGGCATGGAAAGAAATTGTCCTTATGCACCTTTATGGCTTTTTGTTTTCCTTCTCCTTCTGGGGAAAGATCAAATCTTAGCATTCTCCTTCCTTGCAGTGTAGAGGGTAGACTAAGAAAGGACATGCCAGAGGAACTAGTTCTCTGTTTGCAAAGAATAATGTTCATATAATCCTTGTGTCCATTTGGCCTCAGTAGAAAGTTGGGCAACTGATTCCACATCATGCGCCAGTGTGTTCTTATCTAATTGGTTTTTGACTCCCTGACCAAGCACCTTGTGCTGCCCTGGGGCCTCTGCAGGCCTCCTGCCCAGGAGGACTAAGGCTGCGAACACCAGGGTGTGCTTTCAGGCCTTAGCACAGAGCACACAGGACAACAGGTATTTGTGTGATTAGGCCTCCATAAAATCCAAATTTAAATAACTTTAGTGGGGGGAGGGGCTTTTTACTTCCCAAATGCTTCATTTTCAGTCCTTTAAATTGCTATAGAAAACAAAATCAAAAATATAATCCTACTTTTGAAAAAATTAACATGTTTAATTCAAACATCAACTAGGACCTCCCTATGGTTTGAGAAAATACTTAAGGATTTGAATTTATTTCTGAGTAAAACAACTGCTACTTAAATATCTGTCTTTCTGAAAGCTAACACAAGCTTACAACACTATTGTACGGTTTCAGATCAACTTCTATCTGGAAAACTGTTTAGTTTAGACACACTATTTATTTATTTATTTATTATTTATTTTTGGTGGAATTGGGTTTGAATGTAGGCTTTTTTGAGCTATAGCCCCAAGATTTTTAGTTTTTTATTTTGAGAATAAGTCACTAGGTTTTTCAGGCTAGAACTGGACCTGTGATCAGCCTCCTGTTGGGCTGGGATTATGGGCATGTGACCCCACACCCGACTAGAGCACCACATTTCACAAATGGCTTTGAAAATTTGACATGTGTTCAGAAAAGAGTGATTAAGGGAATAGGAAATAAAGTAATAGGAAGGAGGTTCAGATGTTAATTATCTTCTACCTGGAAAAAAAATACTTGCGGGGACATAGTGTATTAGCCATTTTGAAATATTTGGAAGATGCTAGGTTTATTTTGTCCCTATCAGGAAAGCATACATCTAGCTAATAATTAGGAAGTTATGGAAAAATGGCTTCTACTAATTTTATTTTATTATTTTTTGGTGCTGGGGATTGAACTCAAGGCCTTGCACTTGCCAGGCAGGCACTCATGCCGCTGAGCTAAACCCCTCGGTCGACTAATTTTAATAAGACCATTCTAGAAATTGTTATCTTCTAGAAATGAAATACAGTATCTAATGAAGGAGTGTTTCTTTTCCCTAAATGTTTTCTGAGTGACTAAGTTCTGGGCACTATTTCAAGTACTGAGATATAGCTATGAATAAACTCAAGAAAAGGACAGGTAATCGAAATATTTTGGGCCTACCTATTTGAGCTATATTCCTATCTACCTATATTCGAGCTATCTACCTGTCTACCTATATTCATGGATTCAATCCATTGTAGATCAAAAACATCTTTTAAAAATTGGTTTGTGCTGAACATGTGCAAACTTTTTCTCTCTTTAGTGCTGCCAATTGTTTACATAGCATTTACTTTGTATTCGATATTATAAGAAATCTAGAGGTGATTTAAACTATTCAGGAAGATAGGTATAGGATATATGAAACTACAACTACCACATACATCATTTTATATAGGGTATATGAGAATCTGACGGTTTGGGTATCTATGAGGAGTCCTGAAATAGATCTTCTGTAGACACTAAGACACCAATATATATCTAATAAATTCATTCAATAAATATTGATTGGTCTTCTTTTATGTGCCAGGCACTATTTAAAGCATTTGAGATAAATCAGTAAACAAAATACATGAGAAATTCCTCTGTCCTTTGTGGGATTTAAACAAAGTAAATTCTTCTTTAATTTCTCACAAATCTACTAAGCTTTCCTTATCTCATTGTCATTAACCCACTTCCAAGGATTACCCACTATTAACTGCTCCAGAAAGCTAAGGAGTATCTTTCTATCCTCTAACTCACTCTACACAGTTGTCTGAGTGAAGATATAAAAGTCCAGATCTGATTCTATCACTCCCCAGATTAAATCCTTACTACAGTTTCTCATGCTCAAGGACAGCATCTACTCTCCTCTCCACCAGATCTGTAAAGTGACCCTCTCTTCAGCACTGGTGTCTTCAGTGTTGGTCTGCACACCTTAGTGCTACCTGTTCCTGTTACACTGAATTCCCCACTGCCCTGCAGGACCTGCTCTCCTTCTCACACCCGGAGCTGAGGAGCTGAGCTGTAATTACTGTCCTCGGCCTGGAATATGCTTAACCGCTCTCCTTTTTCTTGCCATGTTTGTCCATTCTCTGTGTTACCAGTTACACCTCATTCTCTCAGGGATCCCTTTGCTGAATCCCATCGATGAGCTAAGTGCACTGCGTCAAGCTTTCCTGGCTCCCCTGCAGCAGACATGCCCCTGCCTTTAGCATAGATTACTGCTATTGCATGTTTGCTTGTCTGTACCCAAAACTGGATTGCAAAAGTTGTATCACAGTGCACTTCTTTGCCTTATTCTCTGCTCTATCTTGGGAAATAGCATGGCACAGGGCCCAGAGTGCTACATGAAATAATATATGAACATATGAATTAAATTGATATTTCAAGGCACAGCTACTCAGACACTGCACTGGCAAATAGGAAACATTATGGACAAGGAAATGATTTGTTAAAATGGAGAATAATTTTTTCCTCTCCATTCAAAATCATTGGGATAATTATAGGAATGAAAATATAATTTGGCTAGACAATGTATTTTCATCTCATTTAATTACTAGGAGTTAAATGATAGGTTCATTTCTTCTGCTTTGTGGAAGAAGTGAATTTTCTTTTTAACCTTGAACCCATCTCTCAGAAATATATTAACTTTGATTCTCAAATACTGAGTACTTTTTCTGGGGGGGGCACCAGGGATTAAACTCATGATCTCACAATTGCCAAGCATGTACTTAAGCCATTGAGCTTTGAGTACTCTTAAAGAATAGTAGAGAACTCAGGGACTGTAAGGAAGTGAATCACATCTCCCAAACCCTCAGATGTTGAAGTACTGTGTTCTGCACCTCGGAATGTGACTGTGTTTGGAGATGGGGCCTCTAGAGATGTAATTAAGTCTCTCAGTGAGATCCTAAGGGTAGGTCCTAATTTGATGCCACAGGTGTCCTTATAAAGGGATGGAAAGACATCAGGGATGTGCAAATCCAGATGAAAGACCATGCAAGGAACCAGATGGAAGTTGCCATCAGCAAACCAAGGACAGAGGTTGTTGAAAAGCAAACTTTCATCTTGGACTTCCATCCTACAGAACTGTGAGAAAACACACTTTTGTTATTTAAGCCACCTCACTGTGAAATTTTGTTATGACATCTTAGCAAGATTAATGCAATGACTTGTAGGTTTCTGCAGAGGAATCCTCCATAACTTGTAGCTGTCCAAACTCAGTGTGGTATGAGAGAATCACTGCATTCTTGTCATGAGCTATATTTCTTGATTTTAAAAAAATATTCATAGTGTTAGTTTCAAGTAAGTGTAGAAAAATGGACTCTGAGAAGATGAGACACATAGATAAGTGCGTAGAGAGCCTTGCCTGTCAGATTTCATTATTTATTATGCTCATGTTATAACACAGGCCCCAGGGCATTGTATCTTCACACGGTTTCTCAGGTTTCACATTCCCTAAATCCCTCAGGCTTAAAACCTGGTGGTGATTTTGACTCATGTTTTTTGTCTTAACCACCTACATATCCAGCCAACAATAAATTCTTGTCGATTCTTATTTCAAAATGTCTGTCTCATATACACATTCTATTGCTTTCCTCTGCACAGTCTACAGAAAGCCCAAAGTTCTCATAAATTTACTGATAAGTTATTGTCAGATAGTCTCACCACGTTCTTCCTCCTCCTGTCTTTCCCTCCCATTCTGCTACACCCACCCAGCTAGCATTCACAAATGGCATGGTTTAGAAGCCCTGCTAAGGAGCTGTGGGGTGACCTCACTGTCTAGAAGTTAAACATATAGACTCTTGAACCTGGAATCAAAACATTTTTCTAATTGTAAGGATGATAATCTAGTCTTATCTTTTGAGTGGGTGAGTAGAATCTGGAAAGAAAATGGATCTCGCCCCTGGCAATGTATTAACCCAGCTTTCTGCCGCAGAACTCCACAGTATCGTACGTCGATGTTGCTGACCAGTTCCCTCACTTCCTGGTGCTCCCTCCTAACTCTGCCTTTTCTTCACACTCATCTCTCTTTTTGTAATACTGTATATCTTTCCTTCCACTTATCTCTATTGCAGTAAATTCCATGATCTTGATAAAGACCAATCTGACCTCCACCACCCCAGGCAGCTTTTCTGATCCAAGCAATCGTCTCTCTCAGATCAACTCCCATGGCTTACATAACTTGAACTGCTCAATTTTGTATCTTCACAGTAAAATGTGGTATTATGTGTATGTGTGGTGTTCTATGGTACAGCACCTCTCTTTGTTTTTATTTACTTAAGCCATAATGGTTTTTGAGGACTCTTGAGTTTTAGGTATACGTTTAAGGATCATAACTATAGTTAAAATAGTTGCACTTGGAGAGAAACTTAAGTTCTCAACATTCTAGTGCAAAATTTATAGTCATTTTGTACTACAAATTTTTGTTTTGTTCTAAGTATTTGTTGAGGTAAATATACTTTACTTAAATCTCCCCTACACTGCGTCAGAAGGTGCAGGCTTTAAATACATTTCAAATCCAAACACAGTGTTTCATAGTAAACCCTAAATTCTCTCTCCTTTAAGACTTTTCATAAGATGAGTTTTCAATGTCTAAAATGTACTAGCCAATCATGATCAACAACCTGAGCCGGGATTCTGGGAAAGCAGGGAGCCTCTCATAATGAAGTCCAAGTGTGGTACCAGAATGGCTGAGTGGTTAAGGCATTGGACTTAAGATCCAATGGATCGGTATCAGTGTGGGTTTGAACCCCACTTCTGGTACAGCCATGCTCACTCCTTGCCAGGACCACCTAAAGTGTTTTTTAAACTTTGCTTAAAACAGACTCTGGATGGATGGAAAATGTGTGGGGATGAGTCTCAGGCTTAGTATTTAAGCTCTACAGGGAATCTCAAAGAGAGCCACTTTTAAAGCTCATACATGGAATTGTTAAGTAGCAGCAGTTTAGATCACAGCATCTGGAAGGCACTTTAATGTTATTATAGCAGAAAGTATCTTGATTGTCTGCATTTTTGCCCTGTGTGGGATCTGTTTTCAACCCAGACACTATTTATCCACTGAAAAGGAAGCTTAATCCAGCTTCACTATCAAGTTAGAGTAGTCAAGTAAGAGTAGTCAGATAAGAAAAGTAGCCTCCTCTGGGACATTTAATGGTGGACATTCTCTAAAGCATTTTACAGAAAGGAATCACATGCCTAGTATTGACTGAGACTAAATGAAATAAGCACATGCATGTCACTGATAAGGGTATTTCTATTTGGTGCCTTCTCTCCATCTCTAGACTAAGTGAGCTCCCTCTGTCATTTCCACGTGTGCCCTTTAATCATTGCAGTTAGAGTTTCTAAGGATTCATGTGATTATTTTTTTCTTTCTTTCACTCCTGTACTATAGAGGAAGCTCAAGGAATGAAAATTCTGTTCTTTCATTCATTGCCTCCTCACCCAAGCTTGCCTGCAGTAGGGATTTAAACATTATGGTTAAGTGAAAGATGTGTGAGGAAGGAGGAAAACTGTAAACTGCTGCACTTTGCATGTCTCCTGGGAAATCTTTTACATCTATAGCAATATCCACACGTAAAAGCTCTGCTCCATGAAATTTCCAGAAATCAAGCACCACACAGGAAACCCCCAAAATATTTGCAAAGGCAATGCAATCCCATCAGATACTGAGTCTGTATCTTTTGGGACATTTCTTTCTTTCTTTCTTTCCTTTTTTTTTTGCTGATTATAATATATATATATATATATATATATATAAATTTTATTTAAAGGGAAAAAAGAAAAACAGAAAAAGGGGTAGAAACAATACAGAATTTCAGAAAAAAACAGTAAGAAATCACTTGCTAATAAATTACATATTGTCTTCTTAGACACAGTTGTTCAAGTTACAAAATCAAAGCACACAAAGTGGACAAACAGTGTGGCTGCAAACAGTTCTGTTCAATGATCCAATAAAAACTTAGCAACATGGTTATCAATCCTACACTTAAACATACATGCAGTTATACCCTTTAGAGCATTTTCTTTTCCTCCTTTTGCTTTTTAAGTCCATTATCTGTTTAGTTATATCATGAGTCAGCTTGCTTAGTACTTTACTGATCTGTTTTGTTGTTATTTACTTTTTTAATCACCTTATATAATTCTTTTGCTTTGTTTTTGAATTTCTCCTCATCCATGCCCCATGGATCAGCTATGGTGGAATTGGGAGTTTTTTGGAGGTATTTTGTTACTTTGTTATCTTTTTTATTTTTTATTTTGAAGGTAGCAAAGTGCAGCAGAACAAGACAGAACAAAGCCAAGCCAGACAGTGCAGTGAAATTGACACAGACCTCACAGCAGATCATCAGGACAACAAGCAATAGGTATAATAGTACATCTCATTCTCTTCACAATAGCTGTTCTTTCAATCAGGTAGAGAAAAATGGAAGGAAATACAGAACTTATAAAAACAGAATATTGAATAGAGCAGTACCATTAATTAGAACTGAGCAAAACAGTGATAAAAAAATATTTACTTTCAAAGAGATGGTAGAAGGAAATCCCCCTTACTTGCCACAGTGCATACGTTCATCCTCCCAAGAGATACTCAGACCTCTGGCTCCCACTTGATAATGAGGGTGGGGTTTGATTGTTAGCCCACTCGCTGGCAGGCCCACAGCCACTTACCAGAGCGGTGAACTGGCTGCTTATTTTCCCAGTGCCCCAAGTTCCAACATGGCATGGAGCTCAGGAAAAGCTGATGGTTCTTGCCCTGGACCAGCTGTGGCTTGTCCGACATTTTTTTTTCTGATGTATCTTTTCACTTGAAGACTTTTTTCAAGATGAGAACAAGATTTTCTTTTTTTTTTCTGGTTCACCCAGTACCCTCTGTAGTGTAGGACTTAGGAGAGATACTCAATACATACTTATTTAATAAATGCTAATTAATGAATGTGGGAATGAATGAAGTGGCATCTCAACAAGGATAGGACAGAATAGCAGAAAAAAAAAACTACAGGTTCAAGATAAATTAACAAGAAAATCTAGACTGCCCTAGAACAGGGAAAAATGCCACTTAATTACATAGCTACGAAACACTGTAACAATTATGGATCATTTCAAAACACGTTTGAAACAAATTCATCTTCTTTTGTGCTTCTGGTAACATTAGAGGTGCCAGATGCACATAAGCAGAAATCTTTGACAATCAAGTTAGGACCTAGTGTTCTTTGTTTAAATCCTGAAGTATAATTGTATCCATTTTTTAAACCCCAGGCTAGGTTTCATGTTTGCTACATCAAAAGAGTACAGATTCAACATGTCATAAAATAACAGGAGTGCATGAAGTTGGCAGGTGCCAAGAAATAGAAGTATACAGCCTCATTATTACTGGTATCATTTTCTTCCCCTTGATGTTCTTTATTCCTGGGATAAATCAGTGGTTCATTGCTGTAACAATGTAGAAAACTCATTTTTTAACAAACTTCCCAATTTTTGTTCTAGTGAATTTCATGTTTCTGAATAAATGTTTCTTTTCCCAGGGTGCCGGTTGAAAGAGCGAAGACCTTGGGGATTAATTTACACAATCTACTTGTGTTTCAATATCAAAGGCAAAATCTGTGCTCTTAAGATTTTCTCACAAACTTCTAAAGGCCCAGTCAAATGAATACCCAGCTCTGTAGCCTGCCCATCAAGACCTTCTTCCAACTTATTCTGTTATCTTTCTAACTTCTTTTTCTGTATTAGCAAGAGTTGTCCAGAGAAATAGAATCAACAGTTTGTGTGTATGCAGAGGAGAGAGGGAAAAATGATGCACAGTTGTAAAGATGTAAATTGAAAATGAGGGTTAGAGGTTGGGCGTGGTGGTACATGCCTGTACCCCAAGCACTCAGGAGGCTGAGGCAAGAGTAGCTCCATGAATTTGAGACCTACAAAATGAATTTGAGGTCTACAAAACGAGTTCAAAGATAGCCTGAACTGCATAGTGAAACTCTGTCTCAAAAAGGTTAAAAAAAAAAAAATCAGGGTTGGACCAGCAGACGGGAGACCCAAGGGAAATCTGTAGTCAAAGTCCCGAAGGCAGTCTGCTGATAGAATTTCTTCTGGTTTTGGGAAGGTCAGATTTTGTTGTTTTAAGATCCTCAACTAATTGGAAAAGGTTCATCCCATTGTGGAGTGTAATTTGATTTACTCAAATCCACCAGTTTAAGTATTGGCCTTATCCAAAAAATTCCATCCTTATCTCTAAAGTGTATGCAGTTTGTTTGGAGAGTAGTGACTTTGCAGACACCAGGATCTAACAAATTTGAAAGCCTCTCAATCCTAGATGCACTTAAGAATGATTTTCTGATTTTTAAAAAGTCCTTGAGATTGAGTGTCACTTCCAGAGGTTATGATTTAATTGCCAGGCCTGGCCCTTGGGCACTGATATTCTTTAGAAGTTAATTGTGTGTTTCCACCTGGGCAGGGAACCACAGCTCCAGGGGAAACAGATGACAGGGAAGCATCCTTGTTCCCTTTTGTGTGATGGGATATCTCAGGTGCCCATTATGACACCAGCCATGTAAGAGGTGGTCAAGAATTAAGTGTTTGAGGGCTGGGGATGTAGCTCAGCAGTGCAGCTTCTTCCTGGCCAGTGCAAAACCCCGAAACTGATTCTCAGAACAACAAAAAATTAAGTATTTGATTAAATAGATCAAATCAAATAGATTAAATAGATCCCCATTTTCTAACTGAATTTGTGAAAGTTCTTTTACTTCTCTAAATCTTTGTCTCCTCTACCCCTTTTTTAAAAAAAATGGGGATGACAATGCATCTATCAATAAAGGTAAATGATAATATGATTAATTTGGTACATAGTAGATGCTCATCAAAAGAAAAAAAATAGTCTCCTTTGTAAGTTTGTGCTCTATTTCTGACATTGTAGGAGTGTTGTTAATACAAAACTCAAAGTACATGTGAAATGTGTATGAAGTGAATGAATGAGCTATGGGAAATTAATAATAGATACAGTGAGTGACTTAAACCGATACTAAAATGTAATAATGTCTCATTTTAAATGTTGGCTTTTGGGGATCCATTGTCCCACTCTGGGCCTGAGATAAGACAGTAAATTGTAATTGCAGGATATGTTGCAATTATTCTAATTAAAATATTTCTGCCAGTGCCTACAAAATGAAAAAGAGCAGTTACAATTTATGTGCAATTTCTCTTATTACAATGAGTGCACAGTAATTAAGAAACTGGAATGTGATCAAATGAACTTTTTTGGTCTCAAATGTTACTTGCAGTGACTTGCTGGCTTTTCACTGAGGCTCAGAGAACTTCAAAGTCATCGTGTTGTGCTAGGACTAAAAGGGTAAGGAGAGACAAACCCACTCTTACCTGTCCTTTTCTTTGTGTATGGCATGTGTGTGAACCTTGCATTTGTATATGGCGTGCATACGTGCACGTGTGTGTGTACACACACATATGCACTCAGTCTGTGGAAACATGTTCCTCGACTTTCAGGACATTAAAGTGAACCTAGTCCATGGGTCGGGACTCTGCTACCCACCCAAGGACTGCATACTTCTGTTTCTAAATTGTTTCTAGCTGTTCAACTTCTGCTTTTCTTCTCTCTCACTGTAAAGAATGGGAAAATCTTTTTTTCTCATTATTTAGAAAATAAACATAATTAAATTAAAGGTTTTTTTTTCAAAGACTCTTACAAATATGTTTGAAAAAGTAATACAAGTCTGGTGGGAAAAGTCTGTGCTTTAGAGGTCTGCTGCAGAAAGAAAGCTGTGTTTGTGACTCAGGGAGGGTGTAGGTCCCTGCTGGGCTGATTTAATAAACAGCTAAGAAGCAGAAGCATAAATCACAACTAACAAACCATTTAAGGGTAACTAGTGACATTTTCTCACAGAAATCTGCTTGTATGGAAAATGATGTGGGTGATCTCTGTGCAAAGTAGTTAATGCATTTAAATGTTTGCTTTACTGTGGAAACTGTGGTAAAGTTCACTGAGAACTCTCCCTGTTTGTCTCTAGACTATTCTAACAATTTGTTTAGATCACTACTCTCTAGAAGTTTTCTGGTACACTGAAAATTATCTTTTCACACCCTCTACTCTATGTCTGAGATCTTTTCATTCTGAACACTTCATGTGCGACTTTCTAAAGCCTTAGATGTTAAAATCAGATAGGTCTGATTTTAGACATTTTCCATTCCTGAGAAAATTAACATAAGACATCTACCTTATTTTATGGGGCAAGGTCTTATCATCAGAGAGTATATGGAGTGATCAGAAGTACAGGGAATATTTAACTCTTTTAAAAACTATGGAAAGACACATTACCACTAATCCCCCTCAAAATATTCACCCTCGCTTTGAACACACCAGCCCATTGTTGTTGCCAGTTTTTTAAACAGTTCTAGAATTTCTCTTTCATGTGTGACTTTAGTTGAGCTGTTATGGCTGCCACGGTGTGCTGAATGTTTCCCAAAAGTTTGCCTTTCACTGTCATTTTGATCTTAGGGAAGAACCAGAGGTTGCAGAGTGAAAGCCAGGTGTCAATTCAGTAAACAAGGTGGGTGAAGACACAACAAAATGTTTAATTTGGCAGAAATTGCCATAAATGTTTTGAATGCATATAGGGCATTGTGACATGACCCTCACAAAAGAGGACTTTTAGAACTGCTTCAGAAAGTGCCAAGACTGGTGGCATAGGTGTGTTTGAAGTGAGGGGGAATATTTTGAGGGGGGATTTGTGCCAATGTGTCTTTTACTATATAATTTTTAAAAATTTTTATTTAAACATCCACCAGATGTTTTGACCACATCTCGTACTTCCTCAGCAAAATTTGAGGCTGTTGACTCTGTACAGAATAAATCAAGATAATAAATAACCCCACATTTGTTTAGATCAGGCTGTCACCAAGTGAGCTGTCCAAAGCGTATTTTTTTTTTTAACAGTCAGCTTTCCAAGCTTGGATTTGAAATTGTGGCTAAGAGATTGTGAAGCTGACCTCCCTTTTCCCCTCCTCGTTTGCCACTATCTCTGTCATCTCCGGATTCCTGTTCATTGTCCCTAACCGATAAGTCCAGCAATCACCTTTGTCTCCTGCGGACCTTGGCGTTCTGCGCATTGTGTATTTCCCAGGCTTTACATTGCCTTTTGCCACTTCCTTTCTGATTTCCTGCCGCATCATTTGATTTGACAGCTCTCTCTGTTCCTGCTCTCTGCCTGTTCAAAACTCTCCTGCTTTTCCACATCTTCTGAATGCCTATGGTTCACAGTTCATCAGTCCCAACTCCTGGGGCCCCAAATGATTCCTTCATTTTTACAGCAATGAACACTATTGTTTAGTCTCCTGTACCCTTCTTGTTTTGTTAACTTTTAGTAACGTTTGGGCTTTTCTTCAAGTGGTTTCTGGCATTTTGTCATTCACTGGTAGCCTATCCAAAGAATAATCCTTTCCACCTCGGAAGATCAGTTTCCAGTTATTCTGGGAATGCAGGATTCTTCTAGTCCCTGCTAATGTCTCTCTTTCTCCCTCTCTTTTTTCTCTTACACCTTTCAAAAGCAGTTATGATGAAGGCTTTATAGCTTAGCACTAATTATTCTATTGCTTAATATGGACAATTTAAACTTTTTCCTAAGTAGAGTGCAAGGACCTTAGGGATATGGTCCATTTCTATAATTTTATTTTCTTTCATTTTTCTAAAATCTATAGAGCCCAGTGAATAATCCAAGTTCAATGAGTCTGATTCATTTCACTCTCTGAAATAATGAATAATTTAATATACTTATAATATTAAGCCATACTTTTTTAAAAAGTGTAGCAATAATCAAATGAGTTTCTTCACTGCAGGGATTTAATCATGCACCTTTATTTCTCCGCACCTAGCCTGGTACCAATACTCTATATGTTTTCCATAAAGATTGTTGAACTAAGATGTGTGTTTAAAGATATGAAGAATGTCTTCAAAAGTTTCAAAGGAACAAGTGACAAGATTGCTTAGATTTTTAATCTGAATTTTTATGATACCACAAGCAAAAATCAAAGAGAAAGTTCAAGGACAAGGAAACAAATTCCAGTTTTAACAAGGGAGAGTTATTCAACAGAACCATGCAAGGTGCATTTTCTTTTGTAGGAGGAGGAAATTGAAGCTAGATTTTGACCATGTAGAAAAGTCTGTTCCACAGTTATTACCAGAGCACCTGCTCTGTGCCAGAGAGGAATCTAGGTTCCCAGAATATTCGGTAAAGTAGACAACACCATAAATCCTCTCACAGAGCTGATGTTTTTTGTGGTGATGAGGGAATGCTGATAAAGAAGTTAATAAACAGTACAACAGTGATGTGTCTTAAGGAGAAAGTGAAATGCTATGGTGTTTTAGAAAGTGTCCGGCAGTAGGGACATTTCAGCCGAAGGCCAAAGGGTATTTCCACAGCATGAAGTGACAGAAAGCAGCGAGTCCTCCAACAATGCCGGGAAGAGGGTTCTAGGCAGATTGATTAGCAAATATAAACACTCTGCTGTTTAGATGTACAATATCAAGAGTATAACAAAAAAGAAGTAGGAAACGGCTTTAGAGGGACATCATGTAGTGCAAACAGGTAAGACTTTGGGACTCCAAGTTATTTTTTTTTAGGTTTTAATTTTTATGTTTTCTGAAATATTAGTTGAATATTTTGAAAGATTAAACAGCAAATTATTATTTATTTATTTTTATTTAAAGAGAAACAAAAGCCTGTAAAGGGCAAAGATAATACAGAATTTCAAAAAAAGATAAACAATAAGAAATCACTAGTTGATAAATTACATATTGTCCTCTTAGAAATAGTTGTTCAAGTTACAAAATTAAAGCATACAAAGTAGATAGTCAAACAGTGAGAGTGTAAACAGCTATGCATGCATGAATCTCTACATGTATTTCTATGCTTTCTGTATTAGAAGAAAAAACAAAACATAGCAAGACAAAACAAAACAAAACAAATTCCTATAAAAACATATAAAACCACAGTACAGGATGATCTACAATGATTCCTGTGTTGTTTCTTATTACCTTCAATAGAATTGTCTGTATCATCAGGCATAATTGAATATAGCAGTATAATTAAATATAGCAGTACATAACCATATTAGTAAAAATAAAACATTGTAGACAGTATAAAACTTCAAAGGCAGGTAATAATCAAACCAGAGTGGATATT